>ML782725.1:526305-546331 GCA_009831015.1 Picea engelmannii
GGAAACTACCGGCTGAAGATTCCACTTGGGAAGATGAGTCTTTTATACAGAAGCATCCAGAGTTACTCAAGTGTTGCGGACAACACTTGTCTCAAGGGGAGGGGCATGTTAAGCCCTAATATTGGCTCATTAACCCTTAATTGTGGCATATTAGATTAGTAATGTTATTTTATTTATGTCGGCTTGTTCATTAACCCTTAGTTGGGGCATATTAGATTAGTAATGATATTTTATTTATGTCGGCTTTAGGACATTAGTTGTAATTATACCTCCTAGTCTCGTATATATACCAAGGAGAAATTTTCATTTTGAATCATCTTGGACTTGAACATTTAAGTGGGGTAAAAGGAGGTTGCCCCCTCGAAGAGTCTTATTATCTGAAATTATCTCTTTTTCAAGGCGTTGAGTACTTTTCCCGAGGTTTTTCTATGCTATATTGATGTTTGGTTCTTAACAAATATGAAGAGTCTCCTTTTGTAAAATGACGTTGATTTCATGATTGCAAAGATAAAAATTGTAAACAATCACTCATTATAAAAGGGAAGACTACCCATTTGAAATGAATTTTGGTTTCAGAATGTAGCTAGACAGTATTTTTACTGCAAGTTAATTTGAGCTGGAATACATTTGTGTTGGAGATTATGGTGTCGATATTTATGAATGTGGTTATTCTATTTATGCATGTCTATTATTGTAGTATGTGAATATTGGTTTACGAATTATTTATGAATTAATGTTTCCATTATTCACAGTTACCATGATTTTCAAAGCGAGTACAATGATAGTATAATGCAATTAACTAATAAATTATTTGATTCTAACTAGTCATGTTGTTGAAATTTCACTTTACCTGTATCATGAATTTATTCTATGCAAGTAATATAAATATGTCACTGTACTCATCTTTGTTAGTTTGCTCCTGATCAGGATAGGTTAGTTTAGAATTAAATAGAGACTGCATCTTAGAATAATAATAATTCATCTTAGCTTATAATTAGTTAGTTATAATTTTCATTTTTAATTCATCTGAGAACCTTCGGTTCTCATATTCATATTTAGTTAGTATATTAGTTAGATTGGTAACCAGGCCAAAATCTGGCCGGAAATGCTATTCCAAATGAGAGTGGGTCTAATTGGGACCTAACATCGAGAGTTTTCCCTCATCTGATTGAACGGGTCATTCTAGCCCGTCAACATATACTTAATAAGTGATAATGTAATGATGATTGTTATCATGATGTTATTTATAATAGGTTATTAACTTGTTGGGATCATAACTATTGCATATGAACTATATTTTGGGTGCATGATACATTGTAGAAATATGTCAATGATTTACAATTATGATTTTTTCTCATGATGTAGCTTGTACTTATTTATAGTTTGATACTTAATTCTTTGTGTCACTTATGTCTAAGTGCCTCATTTCTTATGTGCATGATTGCATCTCTTGTTTGCATGATTATGTTTCTTATATGTGTGTGAGTGACATATGAACACATAAGCGATGCTTAGGTGTGTGAGCATGTTGCTTATGTTAATGGGTGTGTCACTTATGTGTTTGAGAGTGCATTTACTATGTGTGTGTGAGAGAGTGCATCATTTATGTGCATGTGGAGTGTGTCACTTATGTGTGTTAGTGATGCACCCACACATAAGCAACACACTCACATGTAACCTATTCACCCACATAAATGAAACACTCACACATAAGAGATGCACTTAAACAAATAAGATGCATAGATACATAAGAGACACAATAAAAAAACATAAGAAATGAATTCATGCGAACATGTGTAAGTGACTCATTCACATTGGAGTTATGCTTGCTTAGAGAAGTTACAACAACAATGTCTCTTCATGGATATAGTTTTGTTTATAAATCCTATATGATTGAAAGGGAGCTAACATGGATCCAAAATCATGGTATATAAAAAATTATTTCTTGTTTATGATCCTCATGGTATATAACTCTTTGATATTATTTATAACATTTTACACTTCTTGTGTTCTAACTTCATGGTGTGTCATTGATATTATCATAACAAGTTTGTTTCTAAAGTTTTTGGTTGGGGGTTGATGATATAGAATAATATGTTTCAATCCAATGCCTTAATAAATAGAGTAAATAAATAGTAGTAATAGAAAACTAAAATGCTAGTCATTCACAATGCCCCCTCACATGATGTTTCTAGAAAAAATGACATTGATATGAAATTTTAACAAAATTTGCAGTGCTCTATGGGGTCCAATTATATGTTGTGAAATTGCTACAAATTATGGTTAATCATTTGGGTGTATCATTTATACCTTATGGAATATTTAGGCCACATACATAAATTGCTTTGGCAAGCATGTTGTTGCTCACAAAAAAATAATTGCGTCTCTATTTTACAAGCCATATAATACATTGGATTCATATCTATGAAATAGTGCTAACAATGTACTTTCCCCTCATTTTTATGGTCATATAATAATGTTAACTACCGATTTAAAAACACCTTGATTGCATTATGAAACATTGAACTAGATTTTGGTGGATAAGTTATTTTTTCAAAAAAATACCACATGTAGATTGTTCTCTATTGAGGATAATTAGGCATAGTGAAATACATGATAAAACTCACAGTTCTTCATTTATTTATTTTTTAATGTCCCTAGAAGCATTTAAGACATGTTCCTTGAAGTGCTCTTGCAAGTAAGTTGCAACTCACAAAAAAAAATGGATTTATTTGATGAAATATATGATTTGTGTTAGTGTGAATAGGGTTCTTTAATTATATTGTTCTTTCTTAAGCTAGTTCTCACTTTAGCTCTCTTCACAATAGGTTAAGTTTACTTAGGGAATTTTTCACGTTATCCCACATTGGTTGTGTTTTTAGTCTCTTGGGTGGTAAATCATATATATACTCACCCATGGCTCTCATATAAAATATATCATCTTATTTATATGCTTTGCATTCTTTTGATTAGAATACAGTTTATTCTTGCTCATTTCTAATTTTTAGATTTGATTTCCTTCATTCATTTTCCTTCTAAGGTGGCCTTTCGATCAAATCTCACAATTTGTTGGATTCATATTCATGGGAAATTAATAACAATGGCCTTTCATGTACTTTTTGTAGCCATAGAAACACTCCAATTATCAATTTTAGAAGGGGATAATTATGTAGTGAATCACTTACCTAAATTCTCATGGACATGTCATTTTTCCAAAACTCACCCTAGAAAAAGGTTCTTTGTGGATTACAAATATTCATAATGAAATGAACGTGCTTAAATTCATGGTTCATATTTTGGGTGTGCCATTTTCATTTTATACCCCTTGAAGCATTCATGACTTGTGTTCTTGCAAGGGAAATGCAACTCACAAAAAACAACATGCCTATATTTTAGGACCCATATACTCCATTGCATTTGTCTCTACAAAATAGTGTTATTGGTGTCATATCCCATACCTTTTATGATAATGTGAGTGCACTAGCTATTGAGTTTGGAAGAGGTCAACTATATAGTGAAACATTGAATTAAATTCTTACGTATAGGTCATAACCTAAATAGATGGTTATCTATGGAGGACAATCATTCCTAGTCAAATACATGTGCTAAATATCATTATTTTTCACTTTTGTGTACCATTAGCATGTTATGCCACTCATATCATTTAGGACTTATGTTCTTGAAGTGATCCTACAGGAGATTTACATCTTAAAAAAAACAAAATGTGCCTCTATTTGATTAGTTCCTGGGGTAGGATTCTTGGACTCATTGAAACTCTTGTGTGGAAACCAATGGTTTGTGATTTAGGTGTACCATTCAAGTGTTTTGTGCCTATGGAGGAATTTAGGATTATGTCCATGAAGTGCCTCGATAATTTAGCAACAACTTGTGAAAATAATAGTGCCTCCATTTGAATAGTCATCTACTCCATTAGATTTTTCTCCATGGATAATGGAATAGTGTTAATATTGAATCTTCCCCTACATTTTGTGGGCATACAAGTGCACAGTCATTCAAGTTATGAAGATTTCAATTGAATAATGAAACATTCAACTAGAATTAGATCAACAAATAATTTTTGAAGACTCACCTCAAGCACCTAGTTCCCTATTTAGGGCCTCAATATCCTTTGATTTTCATATGAGAAATAAAAATAGGTAGTTACAAAAAAAAAGTAATAAAAAATACCTTATAGTTGATCATAAATTAATAGTTACCTAATAGTTGGTGTTTTCATCCAAGAATGACACATCTTTCTCTATCTTGATAACTTCTTTTAATGCTTCCTCTAGTGTTGGCATGGTAGCTCATTTGGTGATCCGGATTATTTTCGGCACGAAATGAGATCGGAGATATAATAAAGAAATGCACAGAGATATTGCAGATATTCAATAATATAACAGAAATGTATCAGATATGCAACCATAAACACAGATATACAGTAATCCACAATTTCTACTAATGAAAGAAATGTATAGAGACTGTAAAATACAGAGTGAAAGACTCGCTAGAATGGTGGCAGCTTATCTCTGAGAAGAGATGTGACGGCTACTCGCATTTGCAAGAGGATGGTTACAATGAGGCTCTGAAGGCCCTTTTACAATAAACGGGAATGCCAAAATTCCTAAACATCCAAAAACCTAACCCTAGGATATGAAGCGCCAAAAGTCATGTGGGCCTCGTTTGGGTAAGTGAGTACATCAACTTCCCGGGGTCATAACTTTTGCATACGATCTCCGTTTTAGGCATGTGATAGCTCGTTGGAAAGGTATCATCGAGGAGATTCATTTTGGGGGCTCAATCATGCCTTTGGCTATGATTGAGAACCTCAATCTAAAAAAACCTTCATTTGGGCCCTCAAAATGGCCCCGGAAGTTAAAACCTGCTAAAAATAGTAAATTGCCAAAATTGCCAGAAAGCCATTTTGAGCCATTTGGAAAAGGTGAGTGGCCACCGATATCCACCTGGATCATTTGGTAAACATAACTATAGTGCGATCTAGAGCAATGTTGATGTCTAGTTATATTAAGGTCCAAATAGAAACCTCACAAGGATATGAATCCCCCTGCGCTTTTATATAAGTGGTGCTCCTCTTTGGATGAAAGATATATCTTGAATATCTTGGATCAAGGAGAATGCTAGATAGCAAACCCCAAAATCTTATTGCTTAATTTTATATTGAAATGTTTTTTGATAACCTGATTTGATCTTTATGTGCAACAAGTAACTTCTCAACAATTGAAGGAAGGCTTTAATATTATAATCTATGTATGCTCAACATCATATATACAACCCTCTAAATCACATACAAATAGTGTATACATCCATATCTTCTCACAAGAAATAGGAGGAAATAGTTTTGATCATTTCAAATAACTTTAAATGAGTTATGCATTCAATACTGAGAAGAGTTTGATAGGAAAGCTCCAAAATATCATGCTCAGAAATCCCAAAATTTGATAAATCATTAAATCAATGCCCCAAAATAGTTCTCTGTGGAGTTTTATTCATAAAATATATTCAACAATACAAAACATCTCAGCAAACCAATTGACTAAATGTTTAGAAATGAATATTGTCAAACACAAGACTAAATCTCAATGAATCCAATAGACAATATTGACTTACATATGACAGTCATATATATGGTTGTAAATACTCCATGATCTTATAGAGAATAAATCTTTGAAGAATACAAAAAAGACACTCAAAACTAAACCTTATTCTCAGTTAATAAATACAAGCATAAGGACTTGAGAAAATAGTGTGGAAGAAGAAGAATAATGGAGAAGATGGAGATATTTGTTTGTTGATCAGAATCCTGGCTGCATGTTGATGGTTGGACCCTTCTATTTTGATCTTCTAATTGCCTGCTTCTAAACCTTTTATGGAGCCTTCTCTTTCTTTTTAAAATATGTCCTCCTAACTTCTTGAGGTAGTTAGGGTTTTCTTTTCTATAATTTTACATATGCTTTTCTTCTTGAAATAATCACTTTAATTAATGCCTCATTGATGAATTTATATCATTGAAATTTTTGCCTTGGAGTGGGGCCCATTTCGTCTTTAATAAAAGTTTTTAATGAACTTTTATTTTGAAAATCTTAAATTGATTTCCTTTTTAAAAGTGGATTGTCTTTTAATTTTATGGAACTATATTTAACCTTTCAGCCATGGAAACCATTTTATATGCAATATTCATCATCTCATATTTCCAACAAGTCTTTCTAACCACAATTTGGAGTTCTTGATCTCAAGATATAAGCTCGTGAAGTCAAGGTACCAAGTAGATTTATCAGCAAAGCATGAAAGTATAATTGACTATTCTTTTAATTTATGTGAGTATCATGACCAATTTCACCTCTTGAAACCTATTCCATCATATTCATAGTTGAATTATATTTCCAATGAGGTATAGTTTGCTGCAAATGGAGTGCAGGAGCTTAATATATCAGCTCGGGGAGTCAAAGACTCGACGACCGTTGATCAATTTCATGGGGCATTCCTAGCCCTTGATTTAAATTTGCCTCCTCCATTTAACATTAGACTTTTGTTAAAATATATATCCCACATGCATTTGTGGTTTTTGGATTTTATTTTATATATTGAAAAGTTTACCATACATTTGATGTGAAGCATATGGAGACTATGGAAACTTGGAGACTCAAACCTTAGAAAATTCATAAATTAATTAAAATTTTGATTTCACAATCATCATCCACCAAGCACCCAGTGAACACCCAGTCAACAGTGAGTCATAGCCCAGTCAATAGTGAGTCAACATCCATGTCTTCGCCATGTGTTACGTTGTCATTAGATACTAGAAGCTGCCACATGTCATCACATGATTGGTCTCCATGTGTCCTCGTGTGATTGGATATCATGTCTACCACATGGCGTGATTTCATTGGTTTCCACATGTCGTAAGATTATTGGTTAGGAGAAAACATAGGAAATAAGTTACCACATGGTCTGATTTCATTAGTTTCCACGTGTCATAATATTATTGGTTAGGATAAAAAATAGGAAATAAGTTAAGTGTGGGAGATGGAACAAGAGAGGTGGAAGGCCATGAGGGAGGAGAGAGAAGTGGGTTGTTGTGTTGTCAAAGGTGAGGGGGGTGTGGAGGAATAAGGGGAGTGAACCCACGGAGGTGATTGAACCCACAGTGCAATGAGGGAGGATAGATAAGGAGTGGAGAAAAATGTTAAGTGTTGAAGAGTAAGGGGGAAGAGGGAGGAGAAAATGAGGGTCACAGAGAAAGGGGGTGAGGTAAGGCTGACGTAGGGAGGAGAAAATGAGGGTCACGGAGAAAGGGTGAATGGAGGGATAAGGAGTTGGAACCTACATAGGTGAGGAGAACCTGCCATGTATGGAGCTTAAGAAATAAATCTAAGTATGGGAAGAGGGGAAGAAGAAGTCTGGGGAGGGGAGATGGAGGGATAAGGAGCTTGAGAAAAATGAGAAACAATTCTAAGTCTTGAACAATAAGAGAGGAGAGGAAGGAGAAAATGAAGCTGATAAAATTTCTAAGTGTAGAAGAGTATAAGAGTGAGGGGGAGGATTGAAAAATAATTTAAGTATGTAAGAGTGGAGTGGTAGAGTAGAGTTGGATTTTTTTTGTAATTAAAGCATTTAAGTTTAAGTATGGAATTAAATAGAAGTTCCAAGAGATTATGTGGTTCCAAGAAATTGGACACGGTTCCAAGAAAAATTAGCTATGTTGCACATGAAAAAAGTGCTCTTTTGGCGGTTAGACAAAAACATGGATATATTGAGCATACAAACTTAGATTTTGAATCTGTAAAATGTGTGACTAAGTTGAGACTGTGGACTATGAAATGAACTTATAATTGTTTAAAAATATTATTCTTTTGATATCAATTTTTTTCTATTATTCCAGGAGCGAGAAAATAAAGGTGACCGAAATTTTGATCAACAAGCAGACAAGTAAAATTTTGGATTCATTGTTTCTAGAGGCCTTCGGTTCACATGGATATAGTGGTACAAGGTATTGAATCTCATGTTAAACTATCTATCATTTTCCTTTATATCTATCTTTAATTTGGTAAATTGTAAAGATTATGATCTATGAGTTTCATCATCATCGAACTTGCTTAGAAATGTATCTTCAAGTTTGTTCCAATTATGTGTGGAGTTAATAGGTAAATTATAAAACCAAATGGTAGCTCTTCCTATGATGGTAATTGGAAAAATCCTGAAAACAACATCCTCATTTATGACATTGAAAATTTTGATGACTTGCACAAAACATTTTAAGTAATATTTTGCTATGGTCAATCCATTTGGATTGAACTTAGGGACATACCCTTATGCATTCCTAGGAAATTCGTGGAAAGGTCTAGCTAAATCTGATGTGTAAAGAGCTAACCATGCCAATTGCTAGTATGTGTTGATAGGTTCTCAAATTGACATCTTTTTAACACCCATCCAATACTTTTTGCACACCTTTTTCCCATTTCCATTTCCATATTTATACACTTTCCATCCACAATGGTACATTTTTAGTCAAGGTATAATCACTCATGCAATATGTTATTTCAATACTTATTCATATGCATTTTTTAGGAGATTATTACCTTTCGTGCTAGCAACGCTTTACAGGAACAAAGTTGCACATGCACCTTCCCAACATGAGCATTGCAATTCCTGTTCAAGTGTATCTGTTGCAACATTGGTCGTTTTTGCAACTCCCAGTGCTACAAATTTGGTCGTTGTTGCAACTCCCACTGCTGCAACTCCCAGTGTTGCAATTCTCACTGCAAATTGTTGATGCAACTCCCAGTGCTGCAACTCTCACCACAATTTGTTGTTGCAACTCCGCAACAACTCATCATTCAAAAAAATAGTTGTCACTAGGGATCGACTAGTCATCCAACAACTGATCATGAAACTATACAAGGGAAATTGGGTGTCAAAATGGAATGGATAACTCAACCACCACCTATCGTGGTCAATTTGAGTTAGCACACACCTGATTTTTCCGTCTTTTGGAAAATACGATGTAACAAGATGAGATAGATTGATTATCGTGGCTTCCCATCGATATTCTTAGCTCATTTAGGAAGAAGTCATTTTGTATAAATACGCCCATTCTCTCTGAGCTGGGGGACGAAGAAAAATCAGTAGACAGTTTGTAAAACAAAGTTTTATTGAGCCACATCTTTTCATTTAATAAAAGTTATGTTTTGTTCTTGTTCAATTGATGGTGTGTTAAGTGTTTGAGCGTCTACTGCATTCTTATACCAATACCTCTTCTAAGGAGGCAAGGCCCCCTCCTTAGCTCGATATTGTTTGTATCTCCTACAATTTTTAGAAGTAGTTATAGTTCCATTTCTATCTTCTTATTTATTTCTATCAATTCCTTCATTAACATCTCGTTGTTCTCCATTATTGTCGCTTTTGATTGCTAAACACTAACATTGCAGGGTAGTGATCTGTGATTGATAAGTGAGTAGCTTTAGTTTCTCTTCCTCATTTATTTCCAAAAAATCCTCTATAAAACATCGTTCTACAACTCTAACATTTTCTCGTTGATGTAACTCTGTCACCGCCACTTTATGTTGACATTTCAGAACCTTGTCTTTTGATTGGTTAAAGCGTAGCAGTAACATCTTTTATTCATTTTCATTTATTTCTAGCAATTCATCTATTTAACTTTGTTGTAGCATTAATATTTCGTTGCTACGATTCTGGTTGTTGTAACTTGTGATGTTGTAACTCTTGTTGTTGCAACTCTGGTTGTTGCAACTCTCGTTATTGCAACTTTTCATCTATATTTCTAATTAATAATTGTGTGGTTTGCTAATTGAGATAGCTTGTTTTCCTTGTTTACAAGAACAATGTGGTTTGATTCTTATATCCTGAGGTACATTAGCCATGATACATCCATCACAATAATCAAGATCACCTTAACACTTAGACAAGTCACCTTTACTTTTTTGCAAGTGTGATTTAATTTCCTGTACGAGTGTGATTTACTTTCCACAAGTGTGATTCACTTTTCCGCAAGTGTGATTTACTTTCCTGCAAGAGTGATTTACTTTTCCACAAGTGTGATTTACTTTCCTATAAGAGTGATTTACTTTTAAGTGTGATTTAATTTCCTTCAAGTCTGCCATTTGCTTTCTTGCAAGTGTGTCATTTACCTTCCTGTAGCGTGTGCTTTTATTTTTGCAAGTGTGAAATTGGTGTAGTTTAATTCGGTTACTTGCTAAAGAATATTTGGTATCTTTCCTTGTGACATTCATTCTAAAGTACTACAACCCATTGGAAATTACAACATTGTACTTGCATATACGGCGCATGACAATTCGTAAGTGTAATACGACATTGGATTGATAATTAAATGCACAACTCTTCAATTGATTATTAAATTAATTAGCGAGTAATTGAAAAGTCCATCAATTTGGCGTCATTGTCGGGGATTTGTCAAAGTATAGTTGTTGTTTTTCTATTGTTTGGATTTTAATTTCAATAGATTGAGTGATATGATTTCCTTTCAACAATTTGTAGAATGTTTTTCTAATGTTTTCTATGCACAAAGTTAAAGATCAACAAGGTAGATTCATTAGTTCATCCAAAAATTCCCGTAAAGCTAATAGTGCAAGTCAATATCAAGAGGGAAAAGAGCACACTCAACCAAATTATTCGTCACACATAGCAAGTTCCATTTCCAAGAGGAGACCTGAGACCTTCGCTCAAGAATTTGAAATTGTACAAGGTTCTATGCACATAGAGGTTCCACTTTCAGAAGATTTGATTAGTGAGCAATACCACTTTGGGGATTTCATCTTTCCTAAAGAACCTTCAGAACCATAATACAACCCTTGAAAGGAGATGGTAAATGAAACCGTCAAGGAAGAAACCTCTTCCTTCGGATTTCCAATTAGAGGATCAAATGAAGAGACCAAAATGGAGAATAGACCGTAATCAACCTTACCGAATTTTCATGGTCTGTCTAAAGAATATCTTGACACCTTCCTCTTCAAATTCGACGTACTTTGTAGAAGTTATGATTACATTTCAGATGCCCATAAATTGAATCTTTTTCCTACCACACTCAAGAATGTCGCATTAAGTTGGTTCATGGGCCTTGGTAGGGACAATATCCCCACATGGGACTAGATGATGAAGAAATTCTTAGAAAAGTACCAAGATTATTGTAAGGATAAAGAAAGGAGGGAGGAATTCTTTAGGATGAAACAACATGAATATGAGAGCCTTGAGTATTACATTGAAATATGCAACTATAATTTACAGAGGGCAAGGCAAGGAGATTTGGCTCCAAAGACATGACCTGTCTTATTCTTTAAAGGAATCTAAGATGATTGCATTGAAATTATCATTTGGATGAGTGGAGGAGATGTTTCTCAGTAATATTATGATGTTATATTGGAACTTTGTTGCAAATATTCCATAGGTGCTTCAAAAACAAGAAAAAGACCAAGAGATATATTAGTAAGAATATTGGAGGTGGAGTCACAAGAATAGAGACTGAGAACATGTTAGAGGACTTCAAGACTGATATAATTAGTCCCTTGAGCTCTCAATTGGATACATTGCAAATTAATAAGAATAAAGAAGAGGTAGAATGAGCTTTGGCCATTATTTGCCGAAAATGCAGAACAAAGAAATGATGGAAATAATGTCCATTGAAACAACTTGAGGTTTGCGGAATATGTAGTGAGGACCATGATACTTGCAATTTTCCATCCTTGCCAGGACTGAAATCCATCTATCAAAAAGTCGAGGAACCAGAGCATCTATAATTTGTCTCTCAGAAGCGACCATGGCAACCCAGACCTCAAGATATGGTCCAAGACCAATATCAATATTTCAATTCCTATTGGACTAACCCTTCCATGCAATATGCTTCTCAACCATGGGGTATGCCAACACAACAATGGGTGGCTAATTCTCCTCCAAACTAGTTATGGAAACAGGGGTGGAGAAATCCCACTTTAGGATTCCCTCAAAATCCCATAACACAACCACCCATGCAATTCTTCCCCTTCCCCGGATGAAGGTATCCACATCAGCCCCTCCTTGACCACAACTACCTGCACAACCCATCCCTAACCATAAAAATGGAAGGCTAGGCCCACCAACAAAAGTTTTAGGGCTTGATGCCTACCCTACCCATTTGATCTCTTCCCTGGACTGTAGTGAAATCCATCTTCAATTCAGGAAGACATTAAATAAGGAACAACCTCCTATTCATATTGAGGATTTGAATGAGGATGTCCAGAATGAAGAAACGAAACAGAAAAAATATCACGAATCTTTAAAAGTTGATAATGCCCACCCAGAAATTCAAAACCCACCCTATCCAGAAATACTAAGCCTAGAGAAGCCTCTTACTCAACATGAGTTTGAATTCTTGGGGGAACTCAAGAATGTGTGTGTTAAAATAACATTATTCCAAGCCATCAAAGATGTGCCTATCTACTCAAAAGCGGTATGGTAACATTGTTTAATAAAACCTGATAGAAAAAGGAAGGACCCTCAAACTATCCATGTTATGGGTAAACTGACAGACTTAATGATGGGGGGTTTTCTCACAGCCAAATACTCTAACCCTGGTAGCCCGATAGTCATTGTGCATATTAACAATACACTCATTAGCAACACATTAATCGATCTTGGTGTTTCCATCAATGTTATGAAGCACGATACCATGGAATCCTTAGGACTCACTGGCCTTAGGGAAACCCCAAACATACTCCAATTCACTGATAGATCAACTATTAAATGGAGGGAATATTAGAATACATAATGATATTAGTAGATTCATGGGAATATCCCACCGACTTTATGATCCTACAACCCAAAACCTCTCAGGCAAGTATCCTTTAATTCCAGGACAACCTTGGCTAGCCATTTTTTATGCTTACATTCGTTGTAGGTCAGGAAACGTGAAAATTTACCATGGGACCTCCACGTCAAATAAATTAACCCTATATTATCCCGCCAAACCCAGCATAGATTTTGAAATACCACTCTGGGATGATGGAGAAGGATAATCTCATCAAGTATTCTTTATAGATAAGTACCTAGCCATTATAGAGAAAACAGAGGATGATGGAATCAATGATTTCATAGCTTCTTCTTCCTTAACCAACTCACAAATTATTGAGCATATTATTCATCCAGAAACAAGAGCTTCTCTTTCCTCAACAAACATCTACATGTAGAACACTAGTCCTCACCTGAAAAAAGATAAAGGGTCCCTCATAGAAACTATAAAAATTATCCCTGGGAAAATATTGAAAATCAACCAAGAATTCACTGAACAACAAAAAAAACGATTGGTTAAAGTGCTACAAAATCACAATGATGCGTTTTCCTGAGACTACTATGACATGAAGGGAATCCATCATGACTTATGCACACACCATATATACATTAAAGAAGGATCTAGAACCATCCATCAACCCCAGTGTCAAATGAATCTGGGACTGAAGGACATAGTTAAGGAAGAGATACAAAAATCACTCATAGCCAACTTTGTCTACCCAATTTGTGACAACCAATGGGTCTCCCCTCTCGTCATGGTACCAAAGAAGAATGCAAAATGGATAATTTGTGTGTACTATCGAGAACTCAACAAAGAAACACACAAGGATCATTTCCCTATTCCATGCATTGACCAGATCTTGGATACAATAGTAGGGAAGAAATGGTTTTCCTTCCTGGATGGATTCAGTGGATATAACCAGATCCAAATCGCACCCGAGGATTAAGGAAAAACAAAGTTTTCCTATCCACGGGGGACATTTTCCTATCTTGTTCTACCATTTGGATTATGTAATGCCCCTGCCACCTTTCAAAGAGTTATAATTGGTATATTCTTTGATTTAATTCATGATTGTGTGTAAATATATATGGATGAATTTACGACATATGGTAATGAATTTGATGATGCATTAGAAAATATAGAAAAAACATTGATAAGGTGTAAAGAATCGAACATTTCCCTCAACAATGAAAAATGTGTAGTGATGTTAATTGATGGCATCATATTAGGGCACCGCATCTCAGATAAAGGCATCCAAGTGGATCCGACAAAAATCAAGGTAATATTAAACTTTCTGATTCCACATTCGCAAAAAGAGGTACGGATTTTCTTAGGATATGTTGGTTAATATTGTCACTTTATTGAAAATTTCTCACAAATTTCTTGTCCATTATTTGCTTTTCTTAACAAAGATTCTGAGTTTTTGTGGATAGAAACCTTCCAGCATGCACTTGAAGAACTGAAAACTAAGGTGTTTGAGGCTCCTATTTTAAGAGGGCCGGATTGCTCCATCCCATTTCATATTTCTATAGATGCATCAGACACAGCCATTGGAGTTTTCCTAGGACAACAAGAAGGAAATTATCCATACACAATTTACTACATCAACAAAAATCTCTCACCCACAAAACTAAATTATACACTAACAAAAAAAGAGTTTCTTGTGGTAATACATGCAATTAATAAATTTTGGCATTACATCACATGATATCTAGTAATATTGCATATTGTTCATGAATAAAACTATCACCAATGGTAGGGAAACTAGGTGGTCAGTGTTATTACATGAATAAGATATATAACCATCTTGAATAAACCAAGAAAAGCCAATGTAGTGGTTTATTTTCCTTCAATACTTACTTCTAATGAAAATGAGCTACTTGTAGAAGATTATTTTCCTGATGAGCACTTATTTTCAGTTTCTACTGACACTCCTTGGTTTTCATATATTGCTAATTACTTGGTTGCAAGTAGAATTCCACATCATTTATGTCCAAAAGAGCGATAGAAGATCATCAAACAAAGTTGGAGGTTCTCATGGATCAATGGTTGTCTCTTCTACACCAGAGTAGATCTTATCATCAGGAGATATGTGCGAGAAGATGATGTCTATGAGATCTTAAAATATTTCCATGATGTTCTGTGTGGAGGCCACTTTGCAGACAATAGGACTAGGTACAAAGTACTTCATCAAGGGTACTATTGGCCCAATATCTTCAAAGACGCTAAGAAATATGTAAAAATGTGTGATAGTTGTCATTGCATGGGAAGACCAGTGCAATCAGAGGAGATGTCGTTACAACCACAGTTGGTATTCGAACCCTTTGATAAATGGGCCCTAGATTGTGTAGGGATGATCAATCATCCTTCCCACCGTAATTCCTACATCCCAATATGCACATGTTATGTCACAAAATGAATGGAATCCAAGGCACTCTTGACCACAACAAAACATGCAGTATTTTGTAGGGAATATTCTCATATGTGGATAACGCCCTCAACATTAGACTAGCAAACTTAGGAAAAATAATTACTAGGTGAGTGTGTAATATCTCCAACAACTTGTACTTATTTATAGTTTTCTATACTTAATTCTTTGTGTCACTTATGTCTGAGTTCCTCATTTCTTATGTGCATGAGTGAATCTATTGTTTGCATTGTTTCGTTGTTTATATGTGTGTGAGTGACATAAGAACACCTAAGTGATGTGTAGATGCGTGAGTTTGTTGCTTATGTGTATGAGTGTGTCACTTATGTGTGTGAGTTCACTACTTATGTGTTTGAGAGTGAATTTACTATGTGTGAGAGAGAGAGAGTGCATCATTTATGTGCATGTAGAGTCTGTCACTTTTGTGTGTGTCAGTGATGCACCCACACATAAGCAACACACTCACACCTAACCCATGCACCCACATAAATGACACACTCACACCTAATCCATGCACCCACATAAATGACACACTCACACATAATATATGCACTTAAAAAAATAATAAGCATAGATACATAAGAGACACAATCACAAACATAAGAAATCAATTCATGCTAACACATGTAAGTGACACATTCACACATAAGTGACACCCTCGTACATTAGAAAAACACTCACACACGTACACATCCACATAAACAACACATTCATACCCCTACATAATGAGGCGTGCACACACACACACACACACACACACACACACACACACACACACACACACACACACACACACACACACACACACACGATGAATACACACCTCACCCACACATCCGCATAAGCATAGACACACCCACATACATAAGTGACACAACCTGTGAGAAGAGAGGAATGGCACTACTCTCATCTATCTACTAAGCACCTCACAAGAGGTATATGCCTTTATTTATTACAAAATGTAGCATGAATGAAAATCTAGTAAGGTGAAGAGTTTAGAAGCTAGAATGTCGAGCATCTGGTTCCTTGAATTGGAAAAGAGATGGTCAACTCCTAACAACAATAATTCATGCATGAAAGATCATACAGGACAACATGACATCTCATTGGGAATATTATGATGAGGAGAAAAACATTAGATGAAATAAAGTGCTAAAGGGGCAAAAAACATTTTAAACAAGGATGAAAAATGGATTCAAGAAGAACATGATAGTGATGTTAAAACAATTGATAAAACTAGAATGTGATGCAAGACCATGCAAAACCTAGACACAAAACAAGAAAATATAACAAAAAGTGGGATGCAAGAGGATTCAAAATTGAGTCGGTAATTTAGGCACAAATTATATGCAAGGATGCAAAAAAAGACAAAGAAATGTAAAATGTGGAGTAAAAACAAGGTTCCAAAAGACTATGTACATCACATTTTCCATTTTGCGTAAATCAGAGGTAAAATAGGACACTAGAATGATATATTGTATTAGTTATAGGGGATTATAATTTTTGACAAAGAGGGAAAACTTAATAGGTTAAAACAATTCTTTATTGAACTAGTAATGGTGATCAGCCTTAAACAATTACTATAATTGGAGCTATTTATTCTTATACAATGTGTATTTCAAATGTTTTAATCATGTCCAAAATATCATTCTTTTTCTAAACTAAAACTAGGAAATATTATATAAAAAAAAATTGCAACATAGTTAATGACAAGCAAACAAGAAGTATTGATATAGAGTTTCAAGCAAAATTGGAAACTCTCATAAGCCAAATAAGAGAGTTTGCAAATACCTATAATTATTACATCCCTTCTCGCAAGTAAACTACTTAATAAAAACACCTAATATCCTAATTACTTTGAAAAACATAAGGATCAGAGAAACATATGAATGCTCTTGGCCTCCTCTTGACCTACATTGGAGGGAAGCAAGTTATGTTGTTCGATGCCCATGTCATCTTTCATCTAATGCACTATTTCCTCCTCCTTATAGTCTTCATGGGCATAGTTGATTGACATCCTATGGTTTGAGGTTGTGGAATGATATTCCTTGTTAAGATTGATAACCAAGTTCTAGAGCATACTGCACTCAACTTCCAAAACATATAATTTATACTTTTTCTAGACCAAGAAATTTGTGATTGTTGCATTATGTGTAGCACATCGATGTTCATTTTCATGTACTTTTGAGGTCGCTAAAAACATAGAGGTTCTATTACATTAGATAGACTCTTCATGTCTTCAGATATTTCTATAAACCTCTTGCATGTCCTTGTAATCCATAATTTCTAATAATAAAGATAGTTGAGCGTGGAAAAGTCAAATTGTATCAAACTGACTAGAGCTAATTCTAGAAAAAAGGGAAGGTTCTAAATTCCACGATCCTAACAACAATACAACTAAAACACAACACTTCCGGATATTTATATTCCCACGTGACTAGAATGACATATCCCATGCTTATAAAAACTAGTGCACATAGTGATAAAGTCTATTTGTTGATGGTATACAGAGAGACAAAGAAGTGGGCACTACAAGAGAATGGAACAAGAGAAAGACACAACATGAAAACCTTCTTTTGATTTGGATCCAAAACCCCAACACAAATTTCATATATCAAAATCCAAATATGTTCAAACAACCAAGGAACTCTAGAAATTATCTGCAAAATACACTCAATTGTTGTGACCTATAGTCCAAATTACCAATAAACTAGTTAGAGATCAAAGAGATCTCTTACTAGGTGGGTTCAAATCTAGTTGATAATACTCCCAAAGCTGCTTTTAAATCCAACCCAAGTATGCTCCATAGTCTCCCCTCACAAAAGAGAAACCATTAAGAAGGATTCAACATACATGATGGAAAATAACTCTCACATTCATATGAGTTGGGATCGCATCCTTGCATATCCCCTCATGCTTGACAATTGATATGATAGGTGTTGGAACATGTGTTAATTAATGAAGATGAGGCATGGCTTAGGATTAAATACCTTGGATACTTAGGGGATGTAACAATGAAAACACCCCCCATGTTTTTTCAAGACCCCCCAGTTGAGTGAGGTAGCTTCATTAGCTAACAAATCAACCTAAGAATTAATATCTCTTAAAAATTCAAAGAATGAGACCATGTTCATACTTTTAATCTTCTTGTTTATTCGAGCAATGGTCAAGGCTAATGAATTATTTGTTAGAGTTGAGTTCATAACCATCAATTTGACAATGACACTTGAGTCTCCAATGGAAATCAAAGATTGTATGTTAGATTCCTTCACAAGGAGGAGACCTTAGAGAAGGGAACATGTCTTGGATTGATTATTTGTGGATGTTTCTAGGCCCCATGTAAAATTTATTTATGTTTTTCCCTCTAGATCTAATATAATACTCCTCACACCTGCCACCCCTATCATTCTTAATATTCTTAAGACATATAAATATCATCCCATAAATAAAAATAATAACGTAAACATCAAATTATATTTATAACAATTGGCTCATTTATAATGTTGTTAGTGATGTTCTTTAATTGTCAAATTGTAGATTGATTTTAAGGTTAGTCTTGTTTTAAAAGTTTACAACAAGTGGGTCTTTTAGTGACCAAAATTTTGTTTCAAAATCCTACATGGTTGAGAAATCAGAATCAACTACCAAACTAAGACAATATGGCTATGTGTGTCAACATTGGCATGCCAGTACTAGAAACATCATTAACTCTAAACCATATGCTTCATTCGGGTTCTAATTTCTTGAACAAGTTCATATTTGCAAGGCCTCTAAGTTACCACAATTTTTTAAAAATCCCATCTTGTTATGAAATTAAAGGAGCTACAAAGCTCCACTAATGTGTCTCTTTTTGTTAACATTATCATTATGTTAACAACACTGTGTTTTTAAGTCATGCATTTAATTAGAGTTATGCTGGCTTAGAGAAGTTATAGCACTAGTGTATCTTCATGGATATAATTTTGTTTATAAATACAATATGATTGAAAGAGAGTTAACATGGATCCAAAATCATGGTCTATATTATTCTCACAAATGAATTATATCTTAAAAATATATATATTTCTTTGTTTATGATCCTCATTGTTATCCACAAATTTGGTCATTGTGATGGTGTCATGATGATGTCATGATGATGGAAAATCAAGCTCTTTACCAAGATTACTTTCCTGAGAAAAGTTACAATTGTCTTCTTCCAGAGCTCACATTTTGAAACATGTTCGCAGGCTACTTATATATTCACCTGCGGGAATGCCTATTTCCCGCAGGCTACCTTAAGCTGGGGTGCGAACTTCTCACACTGTACTCATGGTTAGGGTGCGAACATGCTCTTAAAATGGAAAAAGATCAAGATCTTGAACCTTCTAGAAGGGAATCTTCTAGAAGGGTGAGTTGGCTTTCGAGTGGTTATTCAAGTATTGTCATTCCAGATATCTTGGGATCATTCCCTATCCAAGTAACTAATCTATCTCTTCCTATATATTGAGGAGATTGCTCATGGAAAGGGTTAAGAAGTTTAGTTAGTAGCAAGTTATCAAGAGTTTGATTAGAGAATTAGTGCAAGACGGTATGAAGGATTGATGCTACAGCAGCAAGAGACAACAACAAGGTCAACACATGTGGTAGATTTTCTTCATACATGAGCAAGTGTGTGTGTCAGAGCTAGAAGCCATCGAAAGGAGACCTATGACATCAAGGCTCAGGTTGTAAGTTTCACTTTCAATTAATTTAATACAGCAATATGTCCCTTTCCCATAAAGATGATGTCACTTTATTACATA
>ML782725.1:546381-561842 GCA_009831015.1 Picea engelmannii
GTTGTAAGTTTCACTTTCAATTAATTTAATACAGCAATATGTCCCTTTCCCATAAAGATGATGTCACTTTATTACATAATTCCTTGATCATATGTATAGACTAGTCATTGAATATCTTAACTTGTCTTTACTTCGATTGGTTCGTTTTGTCGTGATCTGGACGGGACGAGAGCATTGAAGCGAAGCTTGGAACAACATAGATCTAAGGAAAGCGTTCATAAGGTATGTCCATAGCCCTTATCTCTCAGTTCATTCAATAGGCTAGATCTAGGGAAAGTGTATTATTCTGTCCTGTTTTGTTCTAGATACCAGGTGGATCTAGGGAGATCGGTTTGTGTCCTCACTTATGGATTTATCCAATAACACTCATGGTATGTACTCTATAGTTTGATATTATTTATAACATTTTACACTTCTTGTGTTCTAACTGGTTTATCATTGAAATTATCATAACAATGCTACAACTTATGGTAATCATTTGGGTGTATCGTTTATACCTTATGGAATATTTTAAGTCACGTGTCCATAAATTGCTTTTGCAAGCATGTTGTTACTCACAAACAAATAATTGTGCCTCTATTTTAGAAGCCATATAATACATTGGATTCATATATGTGAAATAGTGCTAACAATGTCCTTTCCCTAATTTGTATGGTTCCTAATTTGTATGTTCATACGGTCATGTTAACTACCAAGTTAAAAAGAGCTTGATTGCATTATGAAACATTGAACTAGATTATGGTGGATGAGTTTTGTTTTTTAAATGCCACTTGTAATCATGTTAACTACCAAGTTAAAGAGCTTGATTTCATTATGAAACATTGAACTAGATTATGGTGGATGATTTTTTATTTTTAATTCCACATGTAGATTGTTCTCTATGAAGGGTAATTAGACATGGTGAAATACATGAGATCATTTTTTTTTTCTTTTTAATGTCTCTAAGAGAATTCAAGACATGTTTCTTAAAGTATTCTTGCAAGCAAGTTGCAACTTATAAAAAAAAAAGTGGTTTTATTGGATGAACTATATGGTTTGATGGATTTATATTTATAGGAAAATAATAATAATGGCTTTTCTTCTATTTTTTTTTAGCTATATAACCAGTCCAATTATCGGTTTTAAAAGAGGATAATTGTGTAGTGAAACACTTGCCTAAATTTTCTTGGACATGTCATTTTTGCGTGTAGTGAAACACTTGCCTAAATTTTCTTGGACATGTCATTTTTGCAAAATTCACCCTAGGAAAATGGTTCTCTATGAATTATAATAATGAAATACACATGCTTAAATTCATGGTTCATAGTTTGGTAATGTTATTTTCGTTTTATACCCCTTGAAGCATTCGTGACTCATGTCTTTGAAGTGTTCTTGCAAGGGAAACACAACTCACAAAAAAAAACATGCCAATATTTTATTACCCATATACTCCATTGCATTTGTCTCTACAAAATAGTGTTAATGGTGTCATATCTCCTACCTTTTATGATCATGTGAGTGCACTATCTATTGAGTTTGGAAGAGGTCAACTGTATAGTGAAACATTGAATGAAATTATTACTTATAGGTCATTACAAAAAAAAATCACCTAAGCAAATGGTTATCTATGGAGGATAACCATTCCTAGTGAAATACATGTGTTAAATCTCATGATTTTTCATTTTTGTGTACTATTAGAATGTTATGCCCCTCAAATGATTTGGGATTTGTATCCTTGAAGTGCTCCTACAAGAGATTTACATGCAAAAAAACAATGTGTCTCTATTTGATGAGTTCCTCGGGTAGGATTCTTGTACTTCATGAAACTCTTGTATGGAAACCAATAGTTTTTTATTTAGGTGTGTCATTCAATTTTTTTGTGCCTATGGAAGAATTTAGGATTGTGTCTATTAGCACCATGATTTTCATAGCTAGAGTTAGAGGTTTTTCCAAAGTTTTCAAAGTCATGACATGATCTTGGGAAAATCAAGGAATTCCTAGATGAGTCATAGGTTAGGGTGAATATCATGTCAAAAGGTATTATGGTTCATCATCACCTTTCTTGAGGTTAGAGAAGGAACAATCATGACACTCCATGTCATTGGTATCGTTGCAAAATTCAAAATCATACTCGTTGTGCAAGTTTGCTACACAAAGGCTTTTGCTTCTTTCATTTTTTGTGTGTTGCGCAGAGGATGTTTTCGCGCAGAGGATTTTTTCGTGCAAAGGATGTTTTCACGCAGAGGATTTTGTCGCGCAGAGGATTTTATCGCGCAGAGGATTTTGTCGCGCAAAGGATGTTGTCGCGCAGAGGATTTTTTCATCCATAGGATGTTGTCACGCAGAGTATTTTTTTGCGCAGAGGATGTTGTCGCGCAGAGGATGTTGTTGCGCAAAGGATTTTCCTGCACGCGGGCTACAGGCGCGTTGCGCAAATAGCTGGTTTAGTGGTCAACTTGAAGATCACTTTTTGACCAACAGGAGAGGAATTTTAAAAATCACCGAGAGGTTTTTGTTAAGGACAAACCAAATAATAAAAACCTCTCTCATATTTGAAAAAAGTTTCATATTTTTGGAGATTCGAAGGAATATTTGAGCCCTATTTTTCAGTTTTCATGATTTCCTGTTTGAGACATGTTTTTGTGACATGTATTCCGACCAGCTCAAGATGAATTTCAAGAACCCAAGAGAGGTTTTTCTTTAGAACGATATTATATACAAAAACCATTCTCATATGTTACACATCCATTATATTTTGAGAATTAAAAGTGGCGTTTTGAAGCCTATATTTCAGAATTTTGCCTCCTGAAAAGCAGGAAATCAGTTAAAACATGTCATTTTATGTTTGTAACTGTTTCTATTTTGGGAAAGTGGTTGGAGTTAGAAATGGTGATATGGAAAGGACCTATAGTGCTATATGTTTCATGGTACAAGAGTAGAGAATGGGGACCCTTGGGGGATTGGACTGTGTATATTTTTCCTGAATATCTTTATGAGCTAAATGCAGAAGTATCATGCTTTCATGAAGCAAAGATTCATTACGGTGTTGTTTTAAGTATGTATTTTCTTTGTAATTCTCATCTCCATGATTTTTGGTTCTTTCCATTATTTAACTGAGAGTAAATGTTTGGAATTCATCCATCTTCGATGCTCCATTCATACAATAAATACTTGTTATGTGTTTAAAGATTGTGGGTTCTGAATTCATCCATGCTTGATGCTCTGCTCGTAGTAATCTATCTTTCTGTATTTCATATAAAGTTGCATTGAGAACTCATCCTTTTCTAGATGATCTCAATGTGATGGGATGCCCCTTTCTCTTTTTTGCTGCCATCCAAAATATTGCATGTTGTTGAAGAATAACACTTACTTTTCCTTTGTTCTCTATGAGTACACCACCAGTCATTAGCTCAATATTTTAATTTCAGAAGTTGACTCCATTTCCCAATGGCACCTTTTCCTTGTTTTTCCTACCAACCCTTTTAAAACAAAAACAAACATGTCCTATCGCAGAATCTAACTTTTGTGCCTTTATCGATGAAACCCTTGAGTTATTAACAGTCATTAGACATCTGAGAGAGCCCTCTCTAGTTGTATAGGTTAGAATACAATCTAAAGTCGGTTGAAACAATTACCTCATGGTTTTCTTTGATACATCCCAAAGAAATTTTTGAGTGCTAACAGTGTCCATGAAGTTCCTCAATAATTGAGCTACAACTTGTGAAAATAGTCGTGCCTCCATTTGAATAGTCATCTTCTCCATTAGGTTTTTCTCCATGGATGATGAAATAATGTCAATATTGGATCTTCCCCTACATTTTGTGGCCATACAAGTGCACTGTTGTTCAAGTTATGAAGATTTTAGTTGCATAATGAAACACTAAACTAGAATTTGATCAAAATATCATTTTTGAAGAATCACCTTGAGCACCTAGTTCCCTATTTAGGGCCTCGGTATCCTTTGATTTTTATATGAGAAATAAAAATAGGTATTTACAAAAAAACAAGGTAATAAAAAAACCTAGTAGTTGATCATACAATAGCAATTACCTAATAGTTTGTGTTTTCATCCAAGAATGACATTTATTTCTCTATCTTGATAGCTTATTTTGATGCTTCCTTTAGTGTTGGCTTGTTAGCTTGTTTGATAAACATAACTATAGTGGGATCTAGAGCAGACAAATAAAATTTTGGAGTCCATGTTTCTGGAGGCCTTTGGTTCATAAGGATATAGTGGTATAAGGTATTGAATTTCATGTTAAACTATCTATAATTTTCCTTCATATCTATCTTAATTTGGGAAATTGTAAAGCTAATGATCTATGAGTTTCATCATCACCAAACTTGCTTGCAAAAGTATCTTCAAGTTTGTTCCAACTGTGTGTGGAGTTAATCGTTAAAATGTAAAACCAAATGACAACTCTTCCTATGATGGTAAATGGAAAAAGGCTGCAAACAACATCCTCATTTATGACATTGAAAAGTTTGATGACTTGCATAAAATATTTTAAGTGATCTTTTGTTATGGTCAATCCATTTGGATTAAACTTAGAGAGATACCTTTATGCATTCTTGAGCAAGTTGTGGAAAGGTCTGGCTAAATCTAATGTATGAGGAGATAACCATGCCAATTGCTCATTATGTATTGTGTTCATATTGGAAAGGATGTTGATTTATAAGCTAGATGAAAGCTAGAATAGGTTGATTCAAGCATCGTACAAATTTTCAAATGTTATTTCAAGTAGTTCATGTGTTTCACACTACAACAAAATTGTATCTTTAGCGTCCATTTTAGCTTCCTTTTTGTTTTGTTTTTCCATTTACCGTTTTAGTGAGTTTTTTTGTAGTTTTGATCAAAATGTAGTGGTATTTCATAGGACAATGCTAAACTCAATGTTATTTAGCATAAGGTTTCATGAGTAAGTAAATAAAAGTGGGGGGGGTTTCAATTTGTTTTTTTTTTAAATATCAAGGGTTACAAAGAAGCCACTTATCACAATCCTCATAATTGTGAGGGTATTTCTTTATTTTAATTAAAATCTATTATTTTCCCTCACCAAAACCCCTCAAACCCTATTATGTCACTCTTTTCCCACTTCCTCGCTTTCTCTCTTCTCTTATCCACTCTTCTCCTTTATTTCTTAGGGTTTCATCCTCATGGAGGCTAAGGTTTCAAATTCATGGACAAATCTCCATGAGGAAGGTAATGGATTCTTCCTTTCCTTCTCCCCCTTTCTTTCTCTTTTACTTTTTTTTTTCCTTTATTGATTTGCTAATGTTTATTGTTTTTTTATTTTGGTGGTTTAAGGTTTCATGGAGGAATTTGCATGATGAAGATAATGGCTCTCCCTTCCCTTCACTTCTTTCCTTCTTCTCTTATTTTTCTTTTACTTTATTGATTTGCTAATTTTTATTGTTCTTTTATTGTTCTAGGTTTAGGGTTTCATGGAGGAACCTCCATGAGGAAGGTAATGGATTCTACCTTCCCTTCTTCTACTTCCTTCCTCTTTTATTTCCCTTTTCCTTTATTAATTTGTTAATGTTTATTATTGTTTTCTTGTTGTAGGTTTAATGGATAAAGAAGAAAAAAATGGCATCTTGGAGGGTCTATTTAATGCATAGACCTAGTTCATGGGTGTGGCCTAAGAAAGGCCCTTGCATTATCATAAGGAGATATCGGTTCAAATCCTGACACCCATCTATCTCTCATTACTTACTTTTTTGGTAATGAATGTTGATATTTATTTCATATTTACATTATTCACTTGTTTGCATGCATGTTTAAGATAATTTCAAATCAGATTTAATAGTAGATTTTTGTATGAATGTAGCTCAAGTAGACTTATTTTCTTTTGGTGGATTTGGGTTCAAATCCTATCATCCCCTTGCCATTTTCCATTTTTATTTTCATTTTTTCTTACCATTTTTAGTTTCTATTTCTATAAATTTTAATTTGCACAACTAGGTTAGGCTAGTTTCAATTCAGATCTATACTTTTAATGGCATAGTTTTGTGGGAAGGTAGCTCAACTAAAGATCATGCCTTTTGGAAAGTGATCTAGGTTCAAATCCTAGCATTTTCTTACCATTTTTTTAACCAATTTTCATTTTTATTTCCATAAATTTTAATTTATAGACAATCAATGTTAAATCCAACATTAAACTTAGCACTAAATACAAAAAGTAGTTTAACTTCAACTTATGTGCCAAGAAAATGCTTCAACTTGGAAAAAATGCACTACAATTCAATGTTAAGCTCAAACCTAATGACCTATTTTATTGTAGTGTTAGGAGGAATATTATCAATTTCAAAAGAAAGGTATTCAAAGGAATTTCAATAAATCCCTCATGAGATATTTCCCTTAATTCCCACCTATGATGTATATAGGGCGGTAACTCACAAAAATCGTAGGTGAAAATTTTCATCTTGCCTATGTAAATTTTGGGTAATATTTTGAAATGATTCTGAAGGATTTCTAATACAAGTAGAAAAAATTATCATTTCCTTTCAAACTCATATTCATGTTGTTTAAAATCTTAGGTTTCTGGAAACAAAGTGTATCATGGCATTGCAGAAAAGGCGTATCAAAGAACTACAAAATTTAAATTTTCGTACCCAGAAGGGACAAAATTTTGGAGATACAGCAGAACAAAGATTGTCTAACATAACCACCTTGAAATCAAGGTTTAAAAGTGATACTTGGCCAACATTCCACCAAAAAAGGGAACTTCTACACCAAATAAGCCTCCAGACAGACCTGATTGGAATCTTGATGAAGATAAAGAAATGCACAGGGACATAAATGGTTTACAAAAGAAGACAATCACAAAAGATGAACTACAAGGGATGATGGATTCAACTAAAGCTAAGTTGGAGGAAATAATGGATACTAATATGGATGGTTTAAAAAGGGAGATCATGGAAGGATTGAACAATTTCCTAATAGAGAGGATACCTGAAAGTGAAAATGTATCCCATGAAATTCATAATGAGCACACGAGGAAGATGAATCAAGATTGGAGAAACTCCAACTTTGGGTGTAAGACCAACCACTTTACTAAGATCGATATGAGAAAATTTGATGGCAAGGATCCAATCACATGGATACTTCAAATGGAGCAATTCTTTGATCTACATGATGTGCCACATATACAAAAGGTACAAATTTCTTCTTTATATTTAGAACCCAATCAATTTTTGTGGTATCGATGGCTTTGTTCTCGCAAATCACTCGTCACTTGGACAATTTTCACAGAAGAAATGATAGCACACTATGAGGATACAAGGAGCACTATCTTATTTAGCCAATTGATAAATCTCAAGAAAAAGGGTTCAGTTGCAGACCAAATTGACAACTTCCAAATATTGAATATAAAGGTAACGAATATTCCAGATGAGCACCTTATTTATGTATTGATAGGAACTTTAAAGGATAACATTCAACATGAGGCTTTCCTTTAGGAACCTAAATCATTGGAGAATGCATTCAGGGTGGCAAGAAATGTTGAAAGTAAAAATATGGCTAGGCTCCTACAAGGACCACTCCTAACATCTATAGAGAGAATAATGTTCCTTCTTCTAAAACACCTCAACCTACAAGGTTGACACCTCAACAATTGGAGGAAAGAAAAGCAAAAGGTTTATGTTTTAATTGTGACAACAATTACAGTAAGATACATAGGTGTGGTGAGAAGAAATTATTCTACATAGATTGTTAAGAGGAAGAAGAACAAGAACCATCTCAATATGAAAACGTAGAAGAGATTTCTTCTGAAGAGTTGACTCCCACGATATCATGTCATGCATTGGCTGTAATTAGCACTCCTCAAACCCTCAAGATCTAAGGATATATCAAAATGAAAAAGGAAATAGTCCTCATTGATTCTAGTAGTACTCATAATTTCATTCACTATAAATTAGCCAAAGCTCTCAATTGCTTTATATATCTAGCGCCAGAGTTTCAAGTAATGATTGCAGATCGAGAAACTATCAATTGCTCAGGAAAATGAAATAAGATCAATCTTACTATGGGGGAATATGTAATAAATAGTCCAATGATTGATATACCCATGGGTGGTGTTGATGACGTACTAGGAGTCCAATGGTTATAATCATTGGGAACAATGGATTTTAATTTTCAAGAACTTTTCATGAAATTTTCATTGGAAGGAAAAGAAATTGAGTTAAGGGGTATCACAGGGAAACCCAGTAAGGTGATAAGCTCTAATGGCATGAAAAATTTATTGAAAAAGGGGCATCAGGGTGTAATTGTACAACTATGCTCACTAGATGTTCAAACATCTAAGCCATCTATTCCGCTAGATCTCCAAGGGATCATTGATAAGCATTCCAAAGTATTTGAAGATATTCCCAAAGGTCTTCCACCCACTCGGAATCATGATCATGTTATTCACCTAATTCCTGGGAGTGTTCCTCCTAACATCAGGCCTTGCAGATACCCTTATGCCCAGAAGAGTGAAATTGAGCGTGTGTTTAAAGAAATGTTAGAGGTTGGCATTATTAGACCTAGCCAAAGTTCTTACTTTGCACCGGTGTTAATGGTACTCAATAAACAGGGCTCATGGCGTATGTGTCCAGATTATAGAGATATCAACAAGATCACTATTAAATATAAGTTTCCCATTCTTGTCATTGATGAATTGTTAGATGAACTACATGGATCAATCTATTTCACAAAGTTGGATCTTCATTCAAGGTATCATCATATTAGAATGAAGGAAGCAGATATCCCCAAATGAACATTATGAACTCATGAAGGCCATTATGAATTCTTGGTCATGCCTTTTGACCTTACAAACGCACCTTACACATTCCAAGGGTTGATGAATTCCATCTTCAAGCCCTTCCTTCGAAAATTTGTATTAGTATTTTTGATGATATACTAATCTATAACAAGTCTTGGGAGGATCATGTGCGACATGTTGACAAGGTGCTACAACTACTAAAGGAGCAACAACTATATGCCAAACCATCCAAATGTTTCTTTGGGGTGAAGAAGGTAGATTATTTGGGTCATATTGTATCACATGAAGGTGTCAAGGTAGAACCTATCAAGATTAAGTCCATGATTGACTGGTCGATTCCCAAAACATTGAAGAATCTTAGAGGATTTTTGGGTTTGACAGGTTATTACCACAAGTTTGTTCAGAACTATGGAAGAATAACAACACCTTTAACAAAATTAACTAAGAAGGATGCATTTTCATGGACTCCAGAGGCAACTCAGGCTTTTAAACAACTTAAAGAGGCGATGTGAAAATCTCTTGTCTTGACCACACCAGACTTCACAAAAACCTTTATTGTGGAATGTGATGCCTCGGGAAATGGAATTGGTGTTGTTCTAATGCAAGAAGGAAGGCCCCTTGCTTTTGAAATTCGACCACTCAAAGGAAAGGACTTACACAAACCCATTTATGAGAAGGAAATGATGGAAATACTACATGCATTGAAGAAATGGTGCTCTTACCTAATAGGTAGGCACTTCAAGGTCAAAACAGATCATGATAGTCTTAAATACTTCTTGGAACAAAGATTATCTTTAGAAGAACAACAAAAATGGGTGACCAAGATGTTGGGTTATGATTTTGAAATCATCTATAAAAAAGGGAAGGAAAATGTTGTGGGAGATGCACTCTTAATAAAGGATGAATATGTTGAGGCCTTTCTCTATGCTATCTCAATCATCCAACCCGATTGGATAATAGAAGCGAGGGATGAATGGAAGAATAAAGAAAATGTGTGGACTCCCATTCAAAGGTTGCAGCAGGATTCTAATGCATCAGATACATTTACATGGAAAAATGATTCACTATGGTACAAAGATCGCTTATATTTGTGTAAGAAATCCCAACTCAAACAAAAGGTACTATTGGAATTGCACACCTCTCCGGTAGGAGGGAAATCGAGATTTTTGAAAACCTACCATAGGGTCAAGAGGGAATTTTTTTGGGATGTCCTTAAAAGTGATGTCCAAAGGTTTGTGGTAGAATATTTGGTTTTCCAACAAAATAAGGTGGAAACAATTAAAAACCTGGGTCTTTTACAACCATTAGCCATCCCAAGTCAGCGTTGGGAGGAGGTTTCCATGGATTTCATCACGGGGTTACCAAAGTCTGAAGGAAAGAGTGTTATCGTGGTGATTGTTGATAAAATAACCAAGTACACACACTTTTGTGCACTCTCTCATCCTTTCAAGGCCGATACAGTTACAACCTCATTCATGGAGACAGTTCAAAAGCTACATGGAAGCCAAAAGATTATTGTAAGTGATAGAGATCCCATCTTCACTGGACATTTTTGGACATAATTATTTTCCTGTTTGGGTACTTAATTGGCTCATAGTTCATCCTATCATCCTCAATCTGATGGACAAACCTAGATAATGAACAAATGTCTAGAAGGATATGTTTCCCCTTGGGTATGGAAGTAAGCGAAGAGTAAAGCAGAAAAGATGGAATGTGAACTGTGTGAAAGACACGGTGACTGATACTCGGTCGAAGTGAGCAGAAGAGAAGAAAAGACGAAGTGAAGTAAGAGAAAGAAATCCGTTGGACGAGGAGATTGAGGATGACAGATTAGCAAGGAAGACAGATAGTGTACAACTCAACAAGCAGAAAAATCCACCATTGGATGCTTTGGAGCACCACGCGAGAAGGAAGGAAAGACAGGTTGGCGAAGCCCTGAAAACACAGGTCAAGTTGACCTAGGGTTTTAGACACCTAGGGTTTTTGTATCTAGGGTTTTGAAACTTAGGTTTTGGCCTAAGTCTATCGGTGAGCTATTGTAATATATAAATATAGGTCAAGAGGACATGGGATGGGTTCATGTTGTCATTGTTCTTGTATCATCATTGTTATTGCTGAGAGAGAAGTATTGTGAGAGAATTATGTGTTGTAAGATCTTTATTTGGGTGTGAAGATCAACCCTGTAGCTGGGTGCGCAGGGAGGAGAGAGAGAGAGAGAGAGAGAGAGAGAGAGAGAGAGAGAGAGAGAGAGAGAGAGAAAAGACTTTCTAGCTAAGAGTGCAAATAAGAACTGTATTCTTTCATCTTAATATATTATAAAGCACAGTTCTGTGGACATATCCCTAGGGAGAGGGTGAACAATGTATGTCTTGGTGTTGTGTGTGATTGATGTGGTGTTCTCTTGCTCTTGATATTTTGTTATTCCATTACTGTGTTAGATCTGACAGATAAATGTTCGAGGCAGGACTAAGTTGATAACTGACATCTAGATGATGTGTTGTTCTTGTATTGGATCCACTTTGTATTCCCCTGGTTGTAGACATCTGTGTCTTGCAACCCCCCATAGCTACTTCGGGTGAGACTGCATCTTCCTCGCAGGTGTTGCCGAAAGGGCCAGTAGTTAGGGCTTGTTGGTGTGCTCTTGGAGTTGAACCCTGGGTCTACCCCTGTGCCAACAAATGGTTATGTTGTCGGGACCAGAATCTTCTTATGGGAATATCAAGGTGGTTTCCATCGAAGACAAAGATTCAGAAGTGGATATAATATCAAGAAAAGGAATTCGCTAAAGCCCAGAACAAGAACCCTAATCTTAGTATAGAGGATTGGTTGGGAATATATATCTTTACTAATATACACAAGATTTTCTTTGGAGGAATCCATCGGGAGCTATATGAGTGGCTAGCTAGCTTAGTAGATACCCAGTTTGAGATCAGATCAAGAACCCCTGTGGTTTGGATGTCGACGTTGATCAAGAAGATCAAGAGATTTGATAACGTCATGTCAAGAGCAGTAGATCACTGGTTTGATAGCACCATTGGAGGGTACGCCACCGAGTTTGATGTTGACAGAGTAGAGTCATATAGCCAAGCCGATAGGTATTTCTTTAAGGGACCCAAAGGAAAAAATTTACACTTTTTAAACTTGAAGATAAAGATGTTATTGCATGAGAAGAACATATTAAAGGTACAATAGTTGGTCGGATTGGAAAAGGCTAATGTTCAAGAACTTGGACAATGATAGCGACACAGACGCTGGACATACACGCAGTGGGAGAGTGTTCATATAAGTTCCTCTTGCAAACCTGTTTAAGAAGAACTACAGGGATGAGGGTTTCTACAGTGGAGAAGAGGCAGATATGATAGAAAAAGAGCATTCATAATTCACTAGGGCATAGGAAGGGAAATCTGAAGAACCTCGCCAGGAAGAGCTAGAAACTTCAGGAACTGCACCGACTGTTGAAGTAAGTACTATTATTCCTCCTGTTGTTTCAGCAACATTAAGAAATCAAAGTAATCAGAGTCACCAGAGCGCTTAGAGCACTGTCACTAGCAGTCCACCACATATTCAGTCAGGAAACCTAGGAAGATCTATGGTAGATGAGATGAGGTTACCCACCTTCAGAGGAGATGGATCTGAAGATCCTGATCAACATTGGTTTCTATGTGAAGTTGTGTGGAGTATTAAAAATATCACTGACGAAGTTGTTAAACGAGCTCAGTTTAGTACTACCCTGAGAGATCGCACGTTGAGTTGGTACATGAAATTTGTCCAAGGAGCTTCCCCTAAACCGTTGAATGTCATTAAGACTGCACTAATCGTCGAATTTAAGAAACATAAGTCAGAGTCACAGTGCATTACAAAACTAAAAGAAATCAAGAAGAGAATAGTTGAACCTGTGTGGGAGTTTGATCAGAGATTTAAGACCTTGACAGGCCATTTGAGTTTTCAAATCCCAGACGAGCAAAACAAGGAGTGGTTCGTTGCTTCCCTGTTACCACACATCAGATTTCCTCTGATGCAAAAGAATATTGCTTCACAGGCGGAGGTGTTGGAGATCGCCATGAAGTTAGACTCATCCCCTATGGGAGAATCTAGCTCAGGTATGAGTCAAATATTGAGTCAACTAACTATTTTATCTCTGCAGGTCGAAGATATGAAGAAAGACAAGGGAAAATATAAAAGAGAAGATATATGGTGCATTAGATGCAAATCAGAAGGCCATGACAAGGAGCACGGTCCCCTATTTTGTGAGTATTTGGCATCTGGAGCCTCAATTCCTTTATAGCAAGTTACTTTACCATGGTGCGAGGTGTGTAGAAATAGACATCGCCCTGGTGAATGCTACTACATGAAAAAATATGTTCAGACACCCAAAAATCTGTATTGCATGTTATGTAAGTCGGTGGGGCATGATGATAGGGATTGTAGGGCCTATGACCTCATGCATGAAAGGTCAAGGGATATATACAAAATTCAAGGCGAAGTACAACAAGAAGGAAACACTATGCAATATAATTCTCCAGGAAGAGGAAACTTCAACACTCGCTGTGGATTCAGAGGAAGAGGACGAGGAGGAGGTATGGGTCGAGGTAGGGGCCAAATAATTTGTTATAACTACACATAGCCAGGACACTTACCAAGGGAATTTCATAATCCTGGTACCACTTGCAGCTACTGCAGCTCATTCGAACATGTTATCGAAGATTGTTCTGTGCTTCTAGCCAAACTTCAGGAGAGATGAGCACCTCAGCAGAACCCGCAAGTGCAACTGATATATGTTGAACCTCGCGGAGAGGACCCTAGAGTCATTGTTATCACTAGAGGAGGCAATGTTACAGGATAAGATAGAGCGACCCAAGGAAAGACTACAGAAGAATCAGGAGTCAGGAAAGTTGTAGAGAAGACACGAATTTTCGATGCAAAGAAAGAAAAACAAATATTTGAGGAGGTAAGAAAAGAATTCAGGAGAGACCAAGGTTATTCATCAAAGACATGACCAGAAGTAAGAGAATGTGGAATGCCTCTGGAATTCGATCAGTCTGCTCTTCCAGAGAAGGAAAAGAGGTAAGCAAGCTCATGGAATTCTTATATACTTGTATTAAGTTGATTCAGGATGAAAGCATTGTACAAGAACTACACAATTTAATCATACAGTACGAACTAGGAAAGATAGATCCCTTGTTGAATAGAGAAATACACCAAGTCTCTAAAAAGAGAAGGACAAATAAGCAATTACACATGAATGCTCAAATTGGAGAGTATGATATCGACTATGTGGTCCTCAACTTAGGGTCGAAGGTTAATGTCATGACGAAGCAGACTTGGGCACTAATGGGAAAACCTAAGTTGATATATTCCCCTATCAGGCTTAGGATGGATAATAAACAAGTTGTAAGCCCCTTTGGAAGATTGGAACATGTCCCTGTGGACATCGATGGAGTAAGGACGTTTGCAGACTTCAAGGTGATTGAGATAGTTGATGATATTTGTCCTTACCCTGCATTGTTAGGAATTGATTGGGCTTTCAATAATTCCACTGTGGTTGATTTAAAGAAAAGAAGAATGATGTTTGAAGGAGATGGCCTTAGGGTCATTACACCTTTGGATCCCGATGAAGGTCAGAGATACATAGAACCCATCAGAGAAGAATATCATGCATATGAACTAGAAAACATATACAAATTAACAGCCAGATAACATGATTACATTAACCCTACAACATATGGGAACCTAAGCTGGCAAAGTGACAACGCATGTTCATCAGATTCAGAAGAAGAATCGAAGAAATGGCAGAACAAAACATATGAAGTATCTACAAGTAGATGTGCTAGATTAACCCGAGAAGTTCGCTGGATCAGTACAACAGTAAGTAACTTTCCCACCTTTGATGGTCTAAATCATTTAGAAGCATGCTTGTTGGACTTTGAAGAAATTCTACCAACACAACAAAGATTGTTGGAAATGGATGAGGCCTTCAAAGAAACCCCAACAAGATGGTGGGGGACACACAAAAACAAAATTACAGACTGGGTACAATGTCGCACCTTGATGACAACAAGGTTTTCAGAGCAAGTAGAAGGCTGCGAAGTTAGGTACATAGGTCGAAATTGTCTGAAGGATCATGTGCAAAGTTGTGAGGAAGCCTAGAGCAACATTCCTCAAGAGCAGTGGGTGCACAAATTCATCAACACACTAGACACAACCCCTATCAACTGGTATCTTCAAGTAGAACTGTGCCTCGTCACTACAGATTGGGAAGGTATGACCCAAAACTTTGTAACTACCTTTTTGTTTGAAATCCAACATCCTACAGTGGATCAAGCATTACAGATTGTAAGACTGGAAGTATTTAAGGAGGCACCTAACCTCCCTTTGGAACAAGAAGAGGACGAATGAATTGCACCTCTCCAGAAACTGCAAGGCTGTTACAATATCAATGTTGACGAAGATGATGATACTAGGAAGGTAATATACCTATGGAATGTGGTATACCAACACAACATCCACTTCATCCATATCCATAGCATAAAAATCTGAATGCAACACATATTTATCCATGGTAATCTTCAAATCCTGAAAAATTTGAACCTTTTCACCCTCAACATCTATGCTTTGAATATTCTTTATTGGAACTTGCAATCTATTAACCAACTGAACATTGATAAAATTATGCATGCAACTAGGGTTAATAGAAACAATGATATTTTCTTTATGAAT
>ML782725.1:561987-611398 GCA_009831015.1 Picea engelmannii
ATGAGACCACTTGTCTAACAATATTTTTTCAAATTCTACATTGGAAAGTCTCATCATCTCATCATAATCAAGTGATTTCCACCAAACGACATCATCACCTTGCAATTTGAGAGATACCCAATGCGGCCAAGTATCTTCCCATGCTTATTTTCTATCTTTAATGAATGATTCAATACTAGGGCCATCACATTTCCCTGTAAAATACATCTTGCTATGAAAAACCCCCAAAAATAGAACAATAAGTTACGACAGAAAATCGTGGCTTTTTCCGGAAAAACCCTGAAAAATTGTTGAATTTGAAATGCTCATAACTTTACTTCCCGAACTCCGTTTCGGCTGATTTTTTTTGAAATTGGGTATTTTTTCCGAGAGGAATTCAAATACCCAATTTTTTTTCCAAATTCAGCTCGTAAAACCTTAGATCTGAACCTAAAGTGTGCCGCCCTCTTTTTCTTCCCTAAAAAAAAAAATATGCAAAAAGAGAAAACAAATCTTCCTTTCTTTGGCCAAGGAAAGTGCTATGATACCAATTGTTAAGAACCCAATACTGAATACAAAAGCACCACAACAAATATAGAAGAACAATATAGAAAATCTCATTTATTACCATCAAACCCTTGAGGTAGGGCAACACCGTACAATGGATCCTATTATGGAAGGGATCCTCTCCTGTTCACTTGCCTCTTCGAGGGGGCATCCTCCTATTGAGCTACTGCTCCAAATACAATACTTCTCTTCATATCCCATTACATTGCTTGAACCCCTTTATATAGTGCTACCATCACCTAAGAACATTCTAGAGGAGGAATCTTCTAGAAGTAGAACCTTCTAAGAAGTCCTCTTACATTTATTATATCTAAGGCCCCCCCACTACCTCTCTAGCTACCTTACAATTAGACCTATGGTGGTGCAAGATAAAATGACCAGAGATATCAGGATCTGTATAGGATCAGGAATATGAATGTTGTCTTCTTGCATGACCCATTCTCTACACCATTTACTGATGAAGTGTTATATAATGTAGGAGGACAGGAGGTATATTCTTTTATAGATGGATTTTCAGGATACCATCTGATCCAGATTGCCAAGGAAGATCGTCATAAGACCACATTTGCATCAGAATGGGGATCCTACCAGTATACAGTGATGTCGTTTGGATTGAAGAATGCCCCAACCATCTTTTCCAGGGTAGTGGTTGAAGCATTCAAAGATTTTTTACATAAATTTCTGGAAGCATATTTTGACAATTGGATTGTTTTTAGATTATTACAAAATCATATCAAATGTTTAAGACTAATGTTGGATAAGTGCAGATAGTGTCATATTTACTTGAACCTGAAGAAGCATGTCTTCTTTTCACCCTTTGGAGTGTTGTTAGGTCATATTGTGTGTAAGCAGGGACTGCTGGTAGACCCATCTAAGATTGTCATTATAGTTTATCTTCCCCCTCCTACTTCATTCAAACAGCTGCACATTGTGTTGGGACACACTAGATACTACATGAAGTTCATTAAAGGCTATGCAAAGATAACAACACCCATGGAGAAGATTTTGAAAAAAGACTGTCAGTTTCATTGGATAGAAGAATGCTAGTAGAGCTTCGACTCTCTGAAACAGAAAATGGATAATGCGCCTATTCTGGTTTTCCCAGACTGGAGCAAGGAATTTCACGTGCATGTTGATGCATCTTCTATTGCATTAGGAGCTGTGTTAGCACAACCGAGAGCTGGAGACATTGACCACCCATTATCCTTTTCTAGCAGGAAGCTATCAACAGCTAAGATTAATTACACCACCACTGAGAGAGAATGGTTATCCATGATGTATGCACTGTAGAAGTTTCTCCACTACTTATTGGGAGGACACTTTAAAATGTTTACTGATCACTCCACACTGAAATACCTAGTCAACAAGCTAGTGTTGGGGGGGAGAATATGCAGATGGATTCTGCTATCTCAGGAATATGATTTCGATATCGTGGTTAAGCGAGGAAGAATGAACAAAGGTCCCGACCACATGTCGAGGTTGGAACATGGAGAAGAGCCTACTAGTTTGGAGGATGCACTGTCAGATGCACAGTTGCTAGCCATTAGAAATATTGATGATCGCTTCACGAAGATAGTCCAGTTCTTATCAACAGGAATGGCACCTAGTGAATATACAATCACCCAGAAGAAACAACTGGTAGTGCGTGTTGCATAATTTTCACTTATAGTTGGACAACTATACAAGATGGGACCTGATGAGATATTGAGGAGGTGTGTTATGGAGGCAGAGAGACCATTGATCCTCACAAAATCTCATGAAGGCATTGTCAGAGGATAGTACGCAGGAAAATAAACAACGCAGAAGGTTCTTAGAGTTGTCATCTGGTGGCCTACCTTACACAGAGATGTTAAGGACTATTATCGAGCCTGTGATGTATGCCAAAGAGTTGGGAAACCGTCTAGAAGATATGAAATGCCTTTAGCACCACAACTGACACTACAAGCATTTGAGAAATGGGCCATTGACTTCATGGGACCTTTAAACCCACCAGGCAAGCGCACAAGAGCCAAATACATAATCACTGCGACAAAGTACTTGACCAGATAGGCCAAAGCAAGAGCAGTTAGAGATTGTAGTGAAACTACAGCTACGCGATTCATATTTGATGACATCATAACTAGGTTTGGATGCCTGAAGATACTTATGAGTGATCAAGGCACACATTTTATTAATAAGACCATTGAAGCCTTGATTGAGGAATTTGCATTCCATCATCAGAAGAGCACACCCTACCACCCTCAAGTGAATGGCATGATTGAAGCATTCAACAAGATCTTGGAGACAGTGCTGATGAAGATTTGCAGTGTGAACATGGATGACTGGGATTTAAGAGTACTAGTAGTACTATGGACCTATAGAACCACTTGCAAGAAGCTAACAATGAAAACCCCCTTTAAGTTGGTTTATGTTCTCAAAGCAGTTGTCTCAATAGAATATTTGGCCCCAAGCTTAAGAATCCCAGCCTTTACAGATATGGATGACACTGGCGTTTTTCAAGAGAGGCTCACGTAGTTGGTTGAACTAGAAGAAGACAGATTTATTGCAGGATTCCATCAGCAGGTACAGAAGGAAAGAGAAAAGGCCTACCATGACAGACACATCAAGAAGAAAGTATTTAAGCAAGGCGATTTGGTACTGATATACGATAGCAAATTCATGAAACATCCAGGAAAGTTCAGAACACATTGGTTGGGGCCATATGAGGTTTTCTATGTCATGGAAGGAGGAGCTGCACAGTTGAAGACCTTGAATGGAGAATGGAAGGAAGGTTTGGTGAACGGGAGCCGGTTGAAACTGTACTATGACAACCAGCTACCTCACAACTCTCACTACAAGCATAAGGGAAAGGATCCAAGTACCAGGTGCAGTTGAAACTGGGTACCATACACAAGAAATCCAATCTTCACACAGTGGGGAAGGAAAGAGAAGAAAGCACAGGCTGCTCCACGCAACCTGAAGACGAAGTAAATTAGAAGGGTCAAAGATGAAGTGCCTCAGGACGAGTCACAGGTGAGCGTTGGGGGCATGTTGGCCCTTAGGTATGGAAGCAAGCGAAGAGTAAAGAAGAAAAGACGGAATGTGAACTGCGTGGAAGACATAGTCATTGATATTGGGTCGAAGTGAGCAGAAAAGATGGAGTGAAGTAAGAGAAATAAAGTCATTGGACAAGGAGATCGAGGATGACATATCAGCAAGGAAGACGGATCGTGGACAACTCAACAAGAAGAAAAATCCACTGTTGGATGCTTTAGAGCACCGCGGGAGAAGGAAGGAAAGACAGGTTGGCGATGCCCTGAAAATGTGGGTCAAGTTGACCTAGGGTTTTGGTATCTAGGGTTTTGACACTTAGGTTTTGGCCTAAGGCTATCAGTGAGCTATTGTAATATATAAATAAAGGTCAAGAGGACATGGGATGGGTTCGTGTTGTCATTGTTGTTGTATCATCATTGTTATTGCTTAGAGAGAAGTATTGTGAGATCATTCTGTGTTGTAAGATCTTCAGCTGAGTGTGAATATCAACCCTGCAGCTGGGTGCGCAGGGAGGAGAGAGAGAGAGAGAGAGAGGAGATCTGCTAGCTAAGAGTGCAGATAAGAACTGTATTCTTTCATCTTAATATATTATAAAGCACAATTTTGTGGACGTAGCCCTAGGGAGAGGGTGAAACGCGTATGTCTTAGTGTTGTGTGTGATTGATGCGATATTCTCTTACTCTTGATATTCTGTTATTCCATTAATGTGTTAGATCTAACAGATAAATGTGTGAGGTAGGACTAAGTTGATAACTAACATCTAGATGTTGTGTTTCTCTTGTATTGGATCCACTTTGCATTCCCTTGGTTGTAGACATCTGTGTTCTGCAACCCCCCATAGATACTTCGGGTGAGACTGCATTTGCCTCGCAGGTGTTTCCGAAAGGGCCAGTAGTTAGGGATTGTTGGTGCGCTCTTGGAGATGAACCTTGGGTCTGCCCCTATGCCAACATGATACTTTAATTGCTTTGTCTCTGATAAACAATCACAATGGTTCAAATGGTTACCCTTGGTAGAATGGTGGTATAACACTTTGTTTCATACTGCAAAAAAAATGACACCATTTATGACACTCTATATATACCACCCACCTTCCATCACTTCTTCACTAAAAGAAAAATATAAGGTTCAAGCAATAGAAGATCACATTGAGCATCAACAACAAGTTCTCCAAATCTTAAAGTACAACCTAACCATGGCACAAAATCTCACGAAACAACAAGCAAATCAACATCATAGTGAAAGAAGTTTTGAAGTAGGGGATTGGGTATTTTTAAAACTACAACCATACAAAAAGATTTCCCTCAAGAAAGCTAAGGAGGATAATAAATTATCCCCAAAGTATTATGGCCCTTATAAGGTGTTGCAAAAGATTGGTACTATGGAATACAAATTGGAGTTGCTTGCATCTTCGCAAGTACACCCAATTTTCCATGTTTCATGCTTAAAGAAGGTTATAGGTGACAAGCTCCCAGTTCAAACTATATTTCCAGAACTTGACGAGGAAGGAAAAATCATATTAGAGCCTGAAGATATCACTGACACAAGAATTCGCCAGCTGAGGAATAGATCCATTTAAGAGTATCTCATTAAGTGGAGGAAACTACTTGCTGAAGATTCCACTTGAGAAGATCAGTCTTTTATACAGAAGCATCCAGAATTACTCAAGCATTGTGGACAACACTTGTTTGAAGGGGAGGGGCATGTTAATTCCTAAATAATGACACATTACCCCTTAATTGGGGCATATTACATTAGTAATGTTATTTTATTTATGTCGGCTTGGGTCCATTATTTGTAATTGTACCTCCTAGTATCCTATATATACCAATGAGACCTTTTCATTTTGAATCATCTAGTATTTGGACATTTATGTGGTGTATAAGGAGGTTTCGCCCTTGAAGAGGCTTGTTATCTGAAATTCTCTCTTTTTCAAGCCGTTGAGTACTTATTCTAAGGTTTTTTTATGATATTTTGATATTTGGTTCCTAACACTCATGCATGTGGAAATATCCCATAATCTTTAAGACCTTCATAGAATTTTCGAAAGTCTGGAGCACTTTCTCCCAAAGATCAATTCATATAGTGGGACTATGAATTGATCAAAAAATTGTCCATAGTGTATGGCATGTTTGTGCCCCCACATGATCTTGCAGTATAGGTTCAAAAGACTCTCATTGTTTTAGTTATGAACTATTGTAGGGAATGGATTCGTTTGTATCCAACATATATGAAGACATGTAGAATTCTAGTTTAATACCTTCTAGAGTTGATTTGGCCTTCCTCATGGATTCATTCAAGGTATGTGAGAGGATGATGACCCAATTGAATATTTTTCCCTCATTGAAGACTTTATACATTTTAAGACACATTCTTCCTCAAGTGGGATCCATCCTTATCTCCTAATAATCTACCTATAAGGACCAAAATGTCTTGGACTAGGACCCTTAGATTGATGGAGGGGTACATCTTCATATCTCTTAACTTGAGTTGCGTGTCTTACTCCACCAATCTTTCAAATATCATAGTAGTTGTGTGTCTATGCAAACTATTTGATCCTATTGTTAGTAGGTCTTTTTCAACTCATGGAAGCCTATAGTACACTTTAGGGTTACTCACTTCATAGCATGTGATACACTAGCCATTTCGGTACATTAACTTTCACATTTCTACATCTATGTTGTAGAGCCTGGTTATTTTCAGGACTCGAACTAATTAAAAATATTTTCTAAAATTTAGTTTAGAACTTTTTTTTCATGGTTTGCTTATACTTGGAATAAACCAGGAATACAGTGTAACAACATAATAATATCAACAACAACAACAGAATAATGATAACAACAACATATACGTACCTCCACCTGTAGGTTGGTTTATCTAGTCCCTTTTCTGTCTGATCATGTTTGTGTTCTTGCCCAAACTGAATATTAACCTCCCAGCCAACTAGGAACAACCTCTCCGGCTCCCTAGCTCCAGGAATCCTTGCGGTTTCCTGGCCCCCGAGCCCAAAATTCCTAGCAACAACACTGCCCTGTGAGAGTTCCCCAAAAACCATTCCTCCAATTTCCTCCTCCTCCTCTCCCTCTTAGAAATTCAAAAATCCTCAAACAGAAATAAGATCCCTCTTCCAAGTCCTTCCCTTCTTTCTTATCCTCCTCTCTCAAATCCCCCTCATTAATTCCCAACAACCTTATCCCCCCATTAATTCCCAACAACCTTATCCCCCCATTAATTCCCCAACAACCTTATTCCCCCATTAATTACTTCACCCACCTTTTAATAATAAAATAATAAAAGACTCATTAATATATTTTAATAATTAATTAAATTTAAAGTAAAAACTATGATAAAATTAATCAATTTGGGTTGTTACATACACCCACCCTTCAAGAAACTTCATCCCAAAGTTAGAGTAATTTACAATACAAGGGTAATGACACACGATTCATACGTCCGAAACAAATAATCAACATCATCAATTTAAAACACTTATACATACTAGTGTACACGCGCAAGGCATACATGTGTCGCTAGCACATACAAGACTCGTACATGTACTAATGAAAATAATTATCACACCTAAAGTAATTCTTGTATGTGCCCAATCCAATCAACAAGACCATTCATTTCATAAAAGATAGTAAACTATTTAAATTTTTACGGAATTCCTCATTTACAATAATTTAGCACAAGCTACATTCACTTAGATAATTTTAGTTTAGTTAAGTAAATATAAATATACATATATTTTTCTTTTTCAAAAAGAGGAAATCAAGAAATTCTTCTATAAGGCAAAATCCCCACACACTCTCAACTACTTCTATTCATCCTTCCTCCCTAACTTACTTCCATCTTCCATCCCTATCCTTCCTTTGTTGGACTATCTTGGAGCGTCAACTATATTGACCTAACTCCAAATAGAACCCGTAAGTGGAAGTGTCAACTCTCTTGACCAAGATTCCCTAGCAGGCAACTGACAGTCATCATCACACGTCTAGGGGAGTGTGAGCTAACACCATCCTCCCATGACTCCAGGTTTCAGATGATACACGGTGGGAAATGCCTCCACCCCTCCTAATAGGACTAGGGTCCACACCCTACCATGGAATATACAGTGGCACTGTGTTGCTGAGATTTTTTTCATCGTATATTCATTTTTAGACAGTCTCATCACCTGAAAAACCTGCACTGGTCCGCATATCATAGCAATGCATTCGAACCAACATAATTTCACATACAAATATTCATACCATATTGTTTCTCGGTTGGTGTTCACAACATCACCATTTTATCACCATTATTCTCTGGATATTTTATAGCCTATTGACCTGCAGATTGGTTTATAACACAAACTCATACATATCTATGCATTATCTTCATGTAAATGCATTTAACTAATCTCAATTCGGTATCCACGCACCAACAACTTTAAATAATTTTCAAGTTAGAAATAGATTGCATAATATCCATCATAATTCAAATAACGTTAAACATTCATAGGATTGCCTTTCACCTAGGTTCATATGTCTTAAAATTTCAAGTGTATCATTAATAGTTTCACAGTGAATAGAAAATAAAGATGATTAGGCCTTAAGTAATTCTAGTTGTCTAAGTCAAAAGGTGGCATTACATATACCCACCCTTCAAAACAAAACTTATTCCCAAAGTTATGGTCATTCTCAATATAAGGAAAAAATCATGACACAACTTATATGTGTCTTCTATGATAGAAAACCCTATTCTATATTGGTCCCATTGTACCTTCACTGATTAAAACATGTTGAGGCTATTAATATATTGATTACACCTACCCCTATTTAGTAAGCACCTTACTACGTCCTGACTCTATTTTATTACCACTGGTAATTAAAATAATGAAATGACACACTTCTCTTATACATTTATTCTTACTAATTTCCATATAGGACCCCCCCATAGTTAATGTATAATCTACTCATTTGACTGCTAGTTAGAACAATTTCTCATCGATTTTCTAGTTAAGTGAAACTTATGTTGAGTTTGATATAAATTTCATTAAATACATATAATCTCACATGGGATATCTTTATAATTATAAACAATCATTATTGACTTTTATCATCACTCTAGGTTGACAATACATATGCCATCACTCATGAGATTGGGAATCAAAAGTTTTTCATGCTTAAAAACATTGACTTAAGATACTGCTAATTGATTTGTCATGTGATTTCATCGTTTGATTATTTATTTGGTTTTTTTTTTTTTTTCTCAATCTCACTATCTTCTTAAGTCATAAATTAGATCTTGACCAAGTAAATGTCGTGACTAGGATTCTCTTAAGAATGTTGAGTTTGGTTACCTTAGGTGATTATAATAAGGTCTTGTCATCCACTAATAGTGTCATTTACCAAACACACAAATTCATACTTATGCCTATGATACCCAAGTTGGGGAGTTTAAGTATTACATAAAGAGCCTTTTTACAGGTTCTGTCATGAATTAGTACTTAGCGGAATAACTTACTTCCTATTTGATCCATGTTATGAGCTTAATTACTATTTCCTGAACAGGTAACAATCCTTAACCCGATGTTTTCAACTACACTCGGGGAAATAAAGGCACGATATAATAATCACCATGATACATACTAATAAAACACTATAGTTGATTGCCTTAGCAACTAGTAATGTGCAACCAAAAAAGCCTGAGTTTTCATGATCGTGTGAGCGCCTGGGGTTCATCGTGAGTGTCTATATTTCGTTGTTGCAGCCAGAACCGTCCATGGCCATCCCAGGGGGCGGGGATTCCCCCCCTCCCCCTCCGATCTCAGAAGAGGACGCAATCAGGAAGATGATTTCCAGCGGAGGCAAGCGCAAGGTCCCTTCTATTGTTCCTAAATTCATAAAAAAGCTAGATGAAATCCCAGAAATCGCCCTCCAAGATACGCAATCGATCAAGATAGACCTGGCTCTCTCTGAGAGAGGGCTGGTAGGCCAGTTTATGGGACTTTGGCCCTCAACAAAAACCACCGACGCTTGAGTCCAAAGGAACTGGAAACCCCACCTTAAGCAAGGAGTTACCTGCTACCCTTTGAGTAGTGGCTTTTTTCTCTTCGAGTTTATAAACAAGGAAGATAAGGATCTCATATTCAGAAATGGACCATATTTTATGGGAACCCAGGGGTTGTATCTGAACCACTGGACCCTGGACTTCGATCCCATGGTGGAACTTCCAAAGGAGGTACATGTTTGGGTCAAGCTCCCCAACTTGTCGGTTCACTGCTGGAACAATGAAGCTCTACAAAAGATAGGGAATGGAATGGGGAAATTCATTGATAAGGCAGACAACAAGTCCATCTACAACTGTGCTAGGATATTTGTTGAGGTGGATCTTGAGGCAGGGCTCTCGGAGGCGGTGAAGCTTACTGTGAGCAACTGGTCTCACTACCAGAAACTTGATTATGAACACCTTCCCTTCAAGTGCAGAACCTGTCAAGAGCACGGACACTTCCAGAGGAATTGCCCAAAGAACCAAAGCCTAGAAAAGGAAGATGTTGAGGGTTGGCAAAAGGTCAAGAAAAACAAACCAGGTCCTAAATCCAAAGATCCAAGGCCAGAGCAGGCGAGCCTACCTTCATCTTCAAATCCAAACCCTCAGAAGGTGCCTCCGAAAGAAGGGGATAACAAGCCAAAGGAAACCCTAAAAGAGTCATTCGTTATAGTCTCTCAGTCCCCGCCAGCCCCAGAAAATCCGATTTCGGTCAATGAAACCCCGCCAGCAGATGAACCCATGAAGTCAGATGAGGATCACAATCCTTTAGACTCTGAAACGAGCACAGATATAGATGAGGGGGCCACGGAGACCAGCAGTTCTATTGGAACCCCTGAGAAGGTCCCTAGAGGAAGGAAACTAGAGAGGAAAAAAGGGAGGAGAAATATTACAGGGACGTAACTGCAGGATTTCAGCATACCATTCCGGCTATGATAGAAACCAGATCTTCCAAAAAAGGCAAGGCTTCGAAAGGAGCCACCCCCCCCCTCTGGTTCTTAATGTTTTTCGTCTCCTGGAACTGCAGAGGGTTGGGAAGTAAACTAAAAGAAGAAGTTGTCAAAGATCTAGTCAGAATGACTTCCCCGGATGTACTTCTGATCTAGGAGACGAAGATGGAGGAGCCTGAGACCTTCCAGGCTAGTAAAAATTTCTGGAAAAAAGGAGCAGGTAGAGACACTAGCGCCAGGGGAGCTTCAGGAGGTTTAGCCACCTTCTGGAACTCCTCAACGCTAGACCTGATCAAAGAACATAGCACCATCCACTGGTTGTTCACGAAGTTGCTGCATCGCGAATCGAGACATCAGGTTAGCCTCTTTAATATTTATGCTCCGGTTCTTTTACGGGAAAAAAAAGATTGTTGGGAATCTCTAAATAATTTCCTTACTACTAACCATCATGAGAATCTCATTCTTGCCGGAGATCTGAATGTCACCCTAGCCCTCTCTGGAAAAAAAGGAGGAACACCCGTAAGAGACCTTGTACGGGAGTGGGTTGAAGACATTATGCTGGATTGGGATCTAGAGGATATCAAACCCAGCAAAGGAAATTTCACCTGGAACAACAAAAGAGTGATGTCGAGGCACATTGTAGCCCGCTTAGACCGCTTCCCGGTTCACTCTTCCTTTTTAACCCTTGGACTTCTCGCCTCGTCTGAAATCCTGCAAGCATGCACCTCGGATCATAAGCCCATCTCCCTTTCCCTGATCCCTGGAGAAAACTTGGGACCGATCCCCTTTCGCTTCAGCCCTCTATGGGTCTCCTCGGAAGGCTTCCTCAAGCTGCTATCGGAGTCCTGGAAGAAGAGTGTCTCGGGATCACCTTTCTTCAATTGGGAAGAGAAACTGAGAAGGCTCAAAGTGGATCTCAAAAACCGGGCAAAGAAATTGCCCTCCCCTTTGGAGGAAAGGAAAAAATCCCAAAGGGCCCTGGAAATTCACCAACGTCATATGGAGTCTGCCCCGGTCACCCCAGCGATGCTGAACAACGAGTTGGAGCTGCAAAAGAAGCTTTACAAAGCTCTTAGAAGAGAGGAAGAGTGTTGGAGAGTAAAGTCGAGAAGTCTCTGGCTACAAGAAGGAGACAAAAATACTTCTTTCTTCCACAAGCAGGCAGAATCCTGGAAAAATTAGAACTCTATCAGAGAGATCCAATCTCAGGGGAAAACCTTCAAAAAATTTGAGGAGATCAAACTTGCAGCCTACTCCTTCTATAAAAATCTGTTTACTAAAGAGATGGAGGCCCCTGCTAGACCGGACCTCTATCCTCTCACGGTGGTCCCCAAGCTGATAAATGAAGATGACAACCGTTGGTTGACAGCCCCTATCACGACAGAGGAGATCAGCAAAGCTCTCCAAGCTATGAACCCGGATAAAGCCCTCGGGCCTGATGGTTTCACGACCAGGTTCTATACAACCTGTTGGGATATCATCCAAAAATATCTAGTCAGAATGGTGAGGAAATATCAGAAATGTAGCAAAATTGGAGGGAGCACAAACTCCTCCTTTCTATCTTTAATCCCCAAAGAGAAAGGTGCCCAAAGATTCTCAAGATTCCGTCCTATTTCGCTTTGTAATACAGGGTACAAAATCATCACCAAAGTAATAGCAAACAGAATGAAAAAAGTCCTCCCCAGGATCATCCCGGAGAACCAGGGGGGCTTCATCCAGGGGAGACAAATCCAGGACAATATTATCCTTGTGCAAGAGGCTATCCACTCAAGCTGTCAAAGGAAGGAGAAAGGAATGTTAGTCAAGCTGGATCTGGCAAATGCCTTTGACAGAGTCCGGCTGAATTTCCTCTTTGTTTTGATGCTCAAGATGGGATTCCACCCTCATTTGGTTTGCTGGATTAGAGCCTGTATAGCGGGGCGGATCGCCCCCCTGGTCAATGGAAGACCGATCGATTTTTTCCAAGCCTCAAGGGGACTTAGACAGGGCTGCCCCCTGTCCCCCCTGCTCTATGCCATTCAAGCATCTGTGCTAAGTTTCCAGCTGAATAAGAGCATGCAACAACGCACCTTATTTGGCCTCTCAATTTCTACTAGAGTTGAGAGAATTAATCATGCTCAATTTGCCGATGATACGCTCCTTCTGGGCCAAGCCAACCTGTCCACAGCAAGATCTCTCAAGAAAGAATTGGATGACTACACTAAAATTTCAGGCAACGAAATAAGTTTGAGAAAGAGTAAAATTTATGGATGGAACTGCCCTCCTATAGAAATGATTGGTATTTTCAGGGTGCTAGAAATGGAAGGAACTTCAACGTGGGAGTACATTAAATATTTAGGAATCCCGCTAGTCAAAGCAGCCCCCAGAAGTAACCTGTGGATGCCTCTGTTGGACAAGATGAAAGCCAGGATCTTGGCCTGGGGAGCAACCTGGCTGAACAAAGCAGGGAAATTAATCCTCATAAATTTTGTTCTCACCTCTCTTCCTGTCTACCAGGCCTCCATTCTCCTTGCTCCGAGAGGATTTGTGAGAGACTTAGACAACATCTTGAGAAAATTTCTTTGGGAAGGGGGAAGGAATGAGGGGAAAAAAATGCACCTAGTCAGCTGGGATAAGGTAAAATCCCCCAGGATGGAAGGTGGGTTGCAGGTAAGAGATGTGGCCACTCAGAATCTGGCCATGGGAGGTAAGATACTCTGGAAGATGATAAGAGGTAAAACCAATTGGAGCTCCAAAGCTCTAAGGTTTAAATATTTCTGTGGTCACAAAGAAAGGTGCCTTGAGCACCCCCCCTTGACTAGAAAAGGCTCTCCCATCCTTTCTCTCTGCCTTAAGGCTCTTGATTTGATTACCTCAAAGATTTTTTGGATCCCGGGGAATGGTAGAAAAATCAAGTTTTGGGAAGACTCTATTTTAGGAAAGACCCCTTTAAGATTTCTGGAAGGGATGGAAAACATCAAGAGTTGTCTCCATTCCAATAGCAAAGTCACCATGTGGGACCTGTCATCTTGGAACCAGGGTGGCTCTTGGCTTAAGTGGGATTTGGGGGACTTTCCGCAGCACTTAGAAACTGAAGCTCAAACCCTCCTAGATTCCCTTCAAGGGTGTTCCCCCTCCTCGACCAGGATGAAGGACAAAAGAGGTTGGGGGTCTTCGTCTGGAAGTTACTCAGCTGCAACTGGTTATGTAGCCCTGCAAGCAATCCCTTGGGTAGCCCCTGATCCCTCGGTGTGGAGAAATCTCTGGCTGCATCCCTCCCTTCCCAAAATAGATCTCTTATGTTGGTCCCTTCTGCACAACAGTATCCTTTCTTGGGAAATCCTCTCAAAAAGAGGCTGGGAAGGGCCCTCTCGATGCCCTCTTTGTGCTTGTCATGTTGAAACCTCTGTCCACCTCTTTCTCCTCTGCCCCTTTGCTCGGGAACTTTGGCTTCTCACTCTTGGCCAGTTGAATGTTCCCCTCCCTTCTTCAGTCACCTCTCTATTTACCTCCTGGGTCGATTTGGCTCCCTTCTCTTTTACCAAATTGAATCTGCTAAAGCATTGCTAGATCTGGGTGCCGAAAGTAATCTGCTGGAAACTGTGGCTGGAGCGAAACAGCAGAATCTTCATGGATATAGAAGGTACGCCGACCCAAACTGCACTCAAAGTGAAAGCACTTTTGGGAGATCTGGTAACCTCAAATACTACTATCACCAACGAAGTAACCCCGAACAAAGTTGAGTATGCCTGGATCCATGAGCTTGATCCCTCCCTCCTGGCCAGAACCAAGCAAATTTCCAAACACTATTCCCCTTGGGAAATTAGGTTGGAGGAACAAGAGTTTTTAAAGTGGAGATCCTCTTTGGAGAAGCATATCCTGCAGGTGGATGGGGCTTCGAAAGAGAATCTCGGTCCCGCTGGAAGTGGAGGGGTCCTACTTGACATCTCAGGGAAAATTGTGCTCAAATTTTCCTGGGGGCTGGGTCTGAACACCAATAATACAACTGAAATTTTAGCAATCTGGCAGGGGCTTGCTCAGGCCAGAAGGTTATCAATTACGAATATGGTTGTCATAGGGGACTCTAGAATCTTTATCCACGCTCTCAACCAGAGGAAGGCTCCCAAAAACGTGGGCTTGGATCACTATTATAGGAAGGTTCTAGTCCAGATGAAAGATTTCGAAGAGGTGAAGTTATTCCACGTCCTCAGGAATCTTAATCAGCTGGCAGACCACGAAGCGAACAAAGGCACCTCTCTGGGCAAGGGAGTCATCAACGTAAATGGAGTTGAAAATCATGAACCAATCCCTTAGAGTCTGGGGAGAAGGTACCGCCCAGAGTGCTCCTGTCAGAAAATGTAGATGTCTGAAATTTGCCAGGAAGGAATCCAAAATGCAGGCGCGAAGGAACATATGCTGAAACAGTGTCGTATCATATGTTGAAACATAGTGATGTAACTTATGCTGAAACACAGTGCTGGAACAGATGCTGAAACACAGTGCTGGAACAGATGCTGAAACACAGTGCTGGAACTTATGCTGAAACAGTGCTGGAACATATGCTGAAACACAATGTTGTAACAGCTGAAACACAGTGTTGTAACATATGCTAAAACACAGTGCTGGAACAGATGTTGAAACACAGTGCTGGAACTTATGCTGAAACAGTGCTGGAACTTATGCTGGAACAGTGTTGCATCATATGCTGAATCACAATGCTGGAACATATGTTGAAACAGTGTTGGACCATATGCTAAAACACTGCTGTAACATTTGCCGAAACAGTGCTGAGACATATGCTGAAACAGTGTTGAGACTTTTGCTGAAACAGTGACTGGAGATTCGGTAATTAAATTTAATCCTGCTCTTTTAGAAGACGTACAGGAGCTAGTTAAGTTCACAAGTCTGCAGCTTTAGAAGTAGATTGGTTTAGAAAGACAAGCCCGCAAAAATATGAGGCCATTTTGTATTCTGATCTGTGGCTAGTCCACCCCATTAATATATTCTATAACCGTTTCTGTAAAAATAAAATAAAATAAAACACTATAGTTAATATAAATAATACATATTGCTAGCTATGGATATGCATGGTTAGCTGGTTACGTCTTTGTTTTAACCTTCTCATGTCATAGCCTCGTAGGCGTGTGTTCAACCTTTTCATTCCATCCCTTTTCTACCGCAAGGTGAGAACTATCCATGAGAAGCTTCAGCCCATTTATTCCAGCCATTTGCTCACGTAAATCGGGTTGTCCCTCTTGGGGAAAGAAAGGGTGGATTATATTCACATGATACTACTATCCCTCTACTCGAATGGGAAGCACATTTACTGTATTTAAATAGTTCTTAAATTGGAAAAATAGAATGATCTGAAAATTTTACTTGATCTAAAATTCAACATCTTTTAACCATTATTTGCATGTGAATTTTTAACTGTTAACCATCTTTGTAATGCAAAATTAAAGAAGATCTATCAAGCATATGAGCACATAAACATGTAAGCAAACCATCTATGAACAAGATTTGGTAACGAAGTTCACCAGACTTCCTGGCTACGTCTCCGGATCCACTCCAACAGTGCAACCACTCTTTAATTAATCTCAAATGCTTAAAAATTACAAAGAAAAGGCTTACATAAGAGCTCTCAAAAACCAACTTTCAGATCTGCAATTCTGGGCAGAAACAGACATCATAGGTGGCTGGAAAACGTCATTCTACAACTTTTAACTGTAAATTTGAGTATGCTTGGCTCGCTCAAATGGGCTCTTGAGGCACTTTTATGTTCGGCTACTCTGATGACGAAACGGATAGCATAGTTGAAATCCCCTTGCAATTCTGCAACTTTTAAGTATAAAGTCAACCTATTTCTGAGCAGGTCGCCTGGGACACCTCCTGGCACGAATTCCAATGCAGATTTTGTCTGTTAGATCCATACAGTCTCGAAAAGCACGCCACTCCTCTTCTGAAATCACTTTGTTGTTCAGCTACTCTGATGAAAAAACAGAGAGCATATTTGGAATCCTCTCGAAATTCTACAACTTTTGAGTATAAAGTCGACCTATTTCTGAGCAGGTCACTTGGGACATTTCCTGGCATGGATTCCAATGCAGCCTCTGCCAACTCCCCTGCCTCGGTTTGCGTGTCCAGCTAAATAAGCAGAGTTGCTAACTAGTTCTCTACATTTAGAGAACCTCCTCCAGATTTGGCGGTAATCGCCAGATTTGGCTGAATCCGCCAACTGCTGGGCTTTTAGAAGGGAACACGTGGCACCTTCTGATTGGGCCATGTGGTAGCCTCTCATTGGCTGATGCCACATGCCCTGCTGACATCATCATTCATACGGCCCTACCACATGTCACCTCCTGACATCATCATCTGTACTATTGACATCATCACCTGTATGGCCCTGCCACGTGTCCTGCTAACGTCATCGCCTGTACGCCCTGCCACGTGTCACCTGCATGTCCTGTTGCATGTCCTGTTGACGTTATGGTTCGTACGGATGAAATCATCCTCTGTACGTCCTGCTACATGTCACGTTCTCAGATTTCCACGTGTCATGCTGACGTCATCATCCGCACTACTGACGTCATCAGTACGGTCTGTTGACTTTTTGACTTTTTGTCGTCGTTTTTGAAAAAACTTCAGAGTGTCATAACTTCTTCATATGAGCTCCGTTTGAGAAACTAAATATATGGCTGGAATCGAGAGAACAAGTTGGACACAATGGCATTGGTTTCATCCAATTCTGAGAACTTTTTTTTAAGCATTTTTCTGAGCCTAGGGACCCTTCTGAGACTTTTGGGTCATTCCTAGATCCTCCTTTTTTTCATTTGAGTATTTTCAAGCGATTTTGGATCCACCTGGATCATAGAAAGACACGTTCAGTACCCGAAATAGGGAAAAACGAGCGTTAGGAAGGCCCATCTGATTAAATGATCGAGCCAATTTCATTACCTCTCCATTATCTCTTTCTTTTATCTTATGAGCTCTGAGTTCTATTCTCTTTGGAAAGAGTCGTTCTTTTACTTATCTATCAGTATGAGTTGTCCATATGAGTGCACTGCCCCTTGTGGGACTGCTCCATGCGAATTGGCACATTGGGAAAACAGGTTGACCCCTCATGGGCTCCTACACCATGTGACTTTCCACTAGCGCTTTGATGACTCGTGCATTGTCCTTGTTTCAGGATATTTGGTTTATTTATTACTTTTATTTTTTATGAGTAGTTTGTACCTTCCTTTGATACCTTAACTAATATCCTTCCTGTTTCAATGCATTCGAACGCCTCCCACCGAGGTACGCCCACCCTAATTAAGACTACTATAAGATGTTGTCGAAATTCCCTCCAACTGGAAATGATTCTCCACACTCTCTTGTCTATAGAATATGATGTCACTATGTCTCCCTGACTTGCTTTCTTGGCACTCATTCGACAGCTAATAGGGAAATAAACTAATGGGCCCATGGGCTCACTCCTCATGGTGTTTGATGAGTGCTCTAAGCACATACACTTGGACTCTGGCTGCGCTAATTCTGGTGTCAATAAACAAGTAGTTCAGAGGGAAAACTATACCATTATTGCAACAAAATTATGGATTGTCTTGTTGAACCATTACCTAGTACAGTTCCAACTCGCATGGTGGCTAAAAGGTTTAATCTTCTATGTGCAACTTTAGTAGAGGTGTCTCCTTCCTCCATGTCAACTTCAGAAATCAACTTACAAGAGAAATTATTAAAGGAGGTTTTGAATTGCTTGGATCATTCTGTTGCTCAAGTACGAGAATCTGTTGGGATTACTCTCAGTGTTTTGAGCTCAAAAATTCGCCTTTCCTCATATTTCGGGGAACAAGCATCTAATTCATTCAGAAGACTTGATTGGAGTGCAATTCTTATTGAAAAAAATGGTTTTTTTTTTTTTTCACAACAAAGATTCACAGTGCCAACCAATCTACTATGTTTGATGGGCATTTGGTTTCTTCTGATAATAACAATGGTAAAGGAAACTCTGAGCAGCAAGAGAATATAAAATGGTTGGAAACAATCTTTATGTTTGGAGTGGGCAAAGTCGAATTTCATATTTGGGCGCACGAATAACATTGGGGAAGAAATTGTGGGCAGATGAGGTTAACTGTAACAATTTTCGTTTGTGTGTTCCCTCAGCCATGCCTACCGATCTATATGCATTATTTATTCGGTTGTAGGGTTAAGCTGCTTTGCTTCTTCTCAACTGGGCGACCCTCAAAGTTTGTATCTCAATTTGCAGGTTTTTTCTTTTTGTGTTAGATGACATCCTTTTTGTTTGAATCTGGTGAATTGGGTCAATTTTCAATCCATTGAGGAGGGGGTTTCCATTTCCATTTTTCAACAGTTTTACCTATTGGATTCATTCAATTAAAGGAAATAATGGAAAGAAAGACTGTGCCAGATGAGAAGGAAATGGTCGACAGGCGTATTGAATGCCTCTACTCTCACTCAGGCACCCAATCCTTAACAAAAGAGTACCAGTTAGCCATGGCTTCTTGTGCCAAGGTGATAGTGAAGTTTCTGGTGAGCTCTGTAGTCCTGGCTGATTACATGAAGGGTAAACACAGGTGTGTTCATGAGAAGATTCTTTAGTATTTTTTTGACTTCCCAGAATTACAAACCCCAATTGAGATGTCAAAGGATGAGCATCGAGAACTGACGATGAGACAACTTCAAGGGCTTGTGAGAGAGGTCGGGAACCAACCCCTTAAGTCTCTTCTGGAGGACCCATCTCAGTACTTTTCAATTATGTAGGTAGCAGGCACTATCGTTCTCTCCCTTGCTATAAAATTGGGGGTCCAATTCAGCCTATAGGGGGAAGCTGTGATGAATTTGGGAACCCAGAAGCACCGAGATAAATACTATGCTGGAATCGACAATCTAGATTATCTAGGTTGTTTTTCAATGATAGAATTACAGCATGGTTCAAATGTTCAAGGTATTCATACAATTGCAAGATTTGACCCCTAGAGAGATGAATTTATCATTGACACATCGAATGAGGGAGACACTAAATGGTGGATTGGTAATGCAGCAGTACATGGCAAGTTTGTTGTTGTGTTTTCAAGGTTGATCTTGCCAAGTAATGAAGCCGATGAGGCTCTTGATATGGGATTCCATGCTTTCATTGTACTAATCAGGGACTTGGATTCTCACAAACCTATCCCAGGGGTTGAAATCCGAGATTGTGGCTACAAAGTTGGCCTGAATGGAGTGGACAATGGAGCATTAAAATTCCATTCAGTTAGAATTCCTCGAGAAAATTTTCTCAATAGATTTGGGGATGTATCAAGGGATGGGAAATACACTAGCAGCCTCCCAACAATAAATAAAAGATTTTCCGCAACACTTGGGGAGCTCGTTGGGGAAAGAGTTGGGCTTTCCCATGGATCTATTGGAGTCCCGAAAACTGTTGTTACAATAATTGTACGCTACTCATTGCTCAGATAGCAGTTTGGTCCTCCCAAACAACCCGAGATTAGATTTTTAGATTATCAATCTCAACAACACAAACTCATGCCTATGCTAGCCTCTGCATACGCTTTTCATTTTGCAACAATTTACTTGGTGGAAAAATACCCTCAGATGAAAAAATCACAAGATGAACAAGTTATTGCAGATGTCCATGCTCTCTCTGCTGGGGTAAAAGCCTACGTGGCTTCCTACACAATGAAATCCCTAAGTGTCTACAGAGAATCTTGTGGAGGGCATGGCTATGTTGTTGTTAACAGATTTGGAGCTTTGCGTAATGACCATGATATTTTCAAGACCTTTGAAGGGGACAATATTGTTCTGCTACAGCAGGTTGCTTCTGATCTATTGAAGCAGTACAAGGAAAAGTTTCAAGGAGGGACATTTAGTGTCACCTGGAATTATCGTGAAGGAGTGGACCATTTGCGAGACTCCAAATTCCAGCTCGATGCATTTAGGGTATGTCTAAAACACCTATAGATTATTTAATAAGTTCTTAAACAGACAATATGTTTTCCTGATAGAGATCTGCCCAACCTTTCAAATTATTGGATTCTTGTTGCTTGTAGTATCGGACATTAAGGTTGCTACATACTATTGCATTGTGTAACAACCCAAATTGGATTGCAGATGAAAAAGACAAAATCCCAGTGTTGTGGGTGGTCAAGCCCGGGTTTTAGTTTTGAAACCGGGCTCTGATTGTTGATATTATGGTAGCTTTGGGAGGTATGAACCTCCATTGTAACCTTGGACGAGATTAGAATGTTCTGGAAGAAAGAAAAGAAATGAAAGTAAACCTAGATGAGATGTCAGTTAAAGAGAGATAATTAATATGAATTAATTAGTACCCAGAATGAGAAGTCGGCCCAGGCAAGTCCGCCAGGAAAACTATAAATACAGGGCGCCAGTCTCTCATTTGACACACTTCTCAAAATTGCAGAAAGCTAGTTTTGCGCACTGCAATCTAGTAGTCTTGTGTGCAAGTCCTGGGAAAGGTGTTGTGCCGGTTTTGGGTGGGACTCTCTGATCAGATTTGGTTACTTATTGCTTGGTGCATTAGCCTTACTTGGCTATTGGATTGCTACTCAAATTCTTTCTCTGTCAAGGTCAAGGTCAAGGTTCTCGGAGGGTGGCTTCGGCCTATGGTTGGGTGACAATATTGATATTGTCAATGGTAAAATGAGCACATCCATTCATATTCTAACAGGTTATGGGCCCACACCTCCTTCATTTAGTCTAACCACTGGAAGGAAACATAGCCATTAGGATATTGAGCTCGTTGAGGAACTATCGTTAGGGCTACTAGCAGGAGCAGCTTCCAATACATTGTCGCTAGGGTTACTAGCAGGAGAAGTTGTAGAAACCCTAAATCTCATATTCGACACCTTGTGATGGAGCATCTCGCTCAAGGAGAAGATATTCAAATGAACCTTAGTTCAACACACATTTTGACTCTCTTAGAAGACAAAAATGTCAGAGTTGAAGTTTTGGATCAAGTCATGACCAACTACCAGTCAACCGAAGACATGAGTGAAAAGATCAGTCTTCTACACTACTCAGCACTCACTGGAACGATTGAAGATGACATGTGGATAATCAATAGTGGATATTCTAGGCACATAATGGGAGATCAAGCCAGACTCTCAAATCTAAATGAGAAGAAGACCTCGTACAAGGTATATCTTGGAGACAAAATCACTTACCCAGTGGAAGGATTTGGACAAGCCTCCGTCAAGTTGAAAATAGGTAACATTGTTCACTTAAGCAATGTTTTATATGTACTTTGTTTAGAAAAGAATCTTCTATCCATATCTTGCCTATAAGACAAAGGAAACATAATAGCTTGCGTGGATGGAAAAGTGTTATATTGGCATAAAGACTCCAGCATAGAGAATGTTAGGGTTATTGGAAGTCGTGAAGGAAATTTGTATAGACTACTAGAACAAAATGAAGAAGTTATCGTACATGACAAAGTCAATCCAAATGAACTTTGGCATAGAAGATATGCTCATATTAATTATCAAGCATTACCTTTTCTCAAAAGGATGGTTGAAGGAATACCAGAATTGCAGTCTATGCATGAAGGAATTTGCAAAGGATGTGCCCTTGGAAAGAATATCAAGAAACTATTTCCAAGCAGCAACAATAGATATAAGGAGATTCTAGATCTGATACACTCAGATGTTTGCGGACCGATGCCAGTCAAATCTCTAGGAGGATCTCTTTACTATGTAACCTTCATAGATGACTATTTAAGAAAGACTTGGTTATATCTACTAAAGACAAAAGATGAAGTATTCAACAAGTTTCAAGAATTCAAAGCAGAGATAGAGAACCTCACGAACAAGAAGATCAATATCTTAAGAACAGAAAATGGAGGAGAATATACATCAAAATAATTCGTTGCATTCTGCAAATCGGCAGGGATTAGGAGGGAGCTAATTGTTCCTCATAATCCTCAACAAAATGGTGTAGCGGAAAGAAAGAATGGATCTATTGAAGAAACCGTAAAAGCACTACTAAATGATCAAGGTCTATCCATGTTCTTATGGGGAGAAGCAACCATGACAGTAATATATGTGCATAACAGAAGCCCTCACCGCATACAGAAGGACATGACTCCAGAAGAAGCCTTCTCAGGTAAGAAACTTAATGTGGAAAACCTAAGAATCTTTGGATGTCCTGTTTACTCTCATATTCCCAAGGACAAAAGGAATAAACTAGAACCCTCGGGAAAGAAGGGCATATTCGTGGGATATAGTGATTCATCCAAGGCTTATAGAATCTATATTTTGTAACAACATAAGATCGAAGTCATCAGAGACATGACATTCAATGAAAAGATGGCCTTCAAGAAATCCATAGAAGAAATTATAAAAGAAGAAGAGAATGAAGATCCTAGTGAGGAAAGTACAGAAAACCAAAATGACAAAAAGGAACAACCTGATCATCTCATGCAACCATGTGAGACCATTGATTCAGATAACGTACCTAAGACCAAGAAACAACCAGCTTGGCTTGAATCTACCTTACAAGACACAGAAGGACTCAAGGTCCCAGAAGGAACATTCAGAAAAATTAAGAAGCCTAAAAGATTCTCAAGTTATGCAGCATATATGACAAAGCTTTTAGATGAAGAAACTACCACATTTGAAGAAGTTGTTCAAAAGAAACAATGGAAATAAGCTATGATGGAAGAACACCAATCCATCATGAAAAATGATGTATGGGAAATGGTACCTAGACCCAAAGAAAAATCAGTGGTAACTTCAAAGTGGGTATATAATATCAAACATGCAGCAGACGGAAGCGTGGATAAATATAAAGCAAGGTTTGTAGCTAGTGGGTTCTCCCAGAAGGAGGCAGAAGATTATGATGAAACTTTTTCTCTGGTTGCTAGATATACTTCCATTAGAGCTATCATATCTCTTGCCAATTCCATGGGATGGAACTTACATCATATGGATGTAAAGACATCTTTCCTCAATGGAGCAATCGAAGAAGAGGTATATATTGAACAACCTCAAGGGTTTGAAGTACATTCCAGAGACACTCACGTTTGCAGATTAAAGAAATCTTTATACGGACTCAAGTAAGCTCCAATGGCTTGGTATGCCAAAATGGACAGCTATCTAACGAGACTTGGTTTCTCCAAAAGTCATGCAGATCCAAACCTTTACTACAAAGTCATGGACAATACACCTGTAATTCTACTACTATATGTTGACGATCTATTCATAATAGGTGAAGAGTCTCTTATCATCCAGTGCAAAAAGGAACTAGCTTCTGAATTTGATATGAAAGATCTAGGTCTCATGCATTATTACTTGGGACTAGAAGTATGGAAGAAGCGTGGTGAAGTATTCCTTGGACAAGGAAAGTACGCAATAAATATCCTTCAAAAGTTTGGGATGATGGATTGCAAATCCATGGACACTCCTATGACTACAGATATAAGAAAAGTAAAAGATCCAGTAGATCCGTCACTATATCGACAATTGATTGGGTCATTGATGTATTTGGTAAATACTCGACCAAACATTTGCTTTGTCGTGAATACACTAAGCCAGTTCCAGGTGGAACCTAGACATGAGCATTGGATAGTTGCAAAGCATGTCCTAAGATATATTTGTGGGACAATAAACTATGGCATAAGATATACCGCATCCAGTGATATACAACTTCACGAATTTACAGATTCAGATTGGGCAAGAAGTGCAGAAGACAAAAAGAGTACTTCAGGAATGTGTTTCAGCTTGGGCTCCGTTATGATATCTTGGGGAAGAAGGAAACATAAGTCTGACGCACTTAGCATAGCAGAAGCAGAATATATCGTAGCATGTGAAGCATGCACAGAAGCAGTATGGCTGAGGAAGCTAATCTCCGATTTATTTGATCATGTTCCAGATTCAACCATAATACATTGTGACAATCAGAGTTGTATAAGACTATCAGAACACCCAATGTTTCATAAAAGGTCGAAACACATTAAGATCAAATACTACTTTATTCTAGATAAAGTCCAGGAAGGAGAAGTAAAGCTCCAGTATATCCCCACAGATGAGCAGACAACAAATATCATGACAAAGCCTCTGTCCAAAATAAAGTTTGCATATTTCTGAGAAAAGATGGGGATCGTGGAAATAGCTCCCTTAGTTGAAAGGGAAGAAACGACTTTCCAGGTTGGGAGGGAGCACTAACATATTATTGAATTAAGAACAGTCATTTTCAAAAATAGTCCAGCTTGGACAGATTCTTTCTAGTTCGGAAAGTGGATTGAGATTTCTGATGGACAAACATTTTCCAATTTGAAAAATGGTCCAGATTGTTGATGTACCATAGACAATGACTTCCCATTGTGGTTAACATGGGGAGTGGTCTAGGGAAGTCTCTCTTCTTGAGGGTTACTCAAGAAGACTAGCCCACCTCGCCAAACAACGATTTCTCATTGTGGTTAACATGAGGAATGGTTTGTTTTGGAGGTTGATGCAGGACAGACATTTCCTCTTATGGTTAACATGGGAAATGGTCTGGATAGTCATTCCTTAGGGAAGATTCATTCTCTCCAGGTTTCACTTTGTTTAGTGCCGGAGGAATGGCCCAAGGCGGGGAATGGTCTAGGTTCAGCAATCAGGGACAGACATTCCTTAGGGCAGATTCATTCTCTCCAGGTTACACTTTGTTTAGTGTCGGAGGAATGGCCTAGGGTGAGGAATGGTCCAAGCTCAGAAATCAGGACAGACATTCTTCCTTGCTTGAGAAGAATGGTCCAGAGGTAGATACTCTTTCAGATCTCACAGATGTTAGTGAAAGAATGGCCCAGACGATTCAGTTTACATTATAACAATATTTTTCGTGTAGGTTGATATCAAATGATTGTTATGGAGACTGTCTGTCTCCAGACAGTAGAGATATGCCACTGTGGTGGATATACTCCATTGTTTGTGACTATGTGTCACAGTTTGAGTAGTTGTGTACTACCATGGATAAACACAATTGTGTTCTATCAATTGATATTGTACCTATTGTCATGTAGATTATCCAGCTGGATAATAATGACGGTACTCGTGATGCTACCAATTGAATGGTTTGTTTGTGCTCAAGACCATACCTCCCTAGCTAGGAGGGAGTGTTGATATTATGGTAGCTTCGGGAGGTATGAACCTCCATTGTGACCTTTGACGAGATTCGAATGTTCCGGAAGAAAGAAAAGAAATAAAAGTAACCCTATATGAGATGTCGGCTAAAGAGAGATAATTAATATCAATTAATTAGTACCCAGAAGGAGAAGTCGGCCCAGGCAAGTTTGCCAGGAAAACTATAAATACAGGGCATCGGTCTCTCATTTGAAACACTTCTTAGAATTGCAGAAAGCCAGTTCTACGCATTGCAGTCTAGCAGTATTATGCGTAAGTCCTGGGAAAGGTGTTGCATCAGTTTTGGGTGGGATTCTCTGATCGGCTTTGGTTACTTCTTGCTTGGTGCATTAGCCTTGCTTGGCTATTGGATTGCTACAAGGATTCTTTTCTTTGTCAAGGTCAAGGTGCTCGAAGGGTGGCTTTGGCCTATGGTTGGGTGACAATAGTGATATTGTCAATGGTAAAACAAGCACATCCATTCATATTCTAACACTAATACCATATGTAGAGCCTGGTTATTTTCAGGACTCAAACTAATTAAAAATGTTTTCTAAAATTTAGTTTAGAATTTTTTTTCATGATTTTCTTATACTTGGAATAAACCAGGAATAGAGTGTAACAACATAATAATGATAACAACATAATAATATTAGCAGCAACATCATAACAATGATAACAACAACATATACATACCTCCACCTATAGGTTGGTTAATCTAGTCCCTTTTCTGTCTGATCTTGTTCATGTTCTTGTTCTTGCCCAGACTGAATATTAACCTCCCATCCAACTAGGAACAGCCTCTCCGGCTCTTAGCTCCAGGAATCCTTGTGGTTTCTTGTCCCTCGAGCCCAAAATTCCTAGCAACAACAATGCCCTGTGAGAGTTCCTCAAAAACCATTTCTCCAATTTCCTCCTCCTCCTCTCCCTCTTAGAAATTCAGAAATCCTCAAACAGAAATAAGATCCCTCTTCCAAGTCCTCCCCTTCTTTCTTATCCTCCTCTCTCAAATCCCGCTCATTCCCCATTAATTCCCAACAACCTTATCCCCCCATTAATTCCCCAACAACCTTATTCCCCCATTAATTACTTCACCCACCTTTTAATATTAAAATAATAAAAGACTCATTAATATATTTTAATAATTAATTAAATTTAAATTAAAAACTATGATAAAATTAATCAATTTGGGTTGTTACATATGTGGTCAACTAGCCATGAAATCACATTGGAGCAAGGAAAACCACTACTCTAGCTGCTACCTTATGTAATTCAAACCTTCTTACATTGTAGTTCACAATAACATCATCAACATCTTGAGAATTTTAGTTCATAAAATGTGCTTCTCCTATAGAAACTTTATATATCTTGAAGTGTTCTATGTATGTAGAACCATGGGGGAGGCATGTTTTGCATGAGGTTTTGATATAAATCACCAATGTTCCTTCCTTTTATTTTCAGGGATAAATGGACATGTACAATAAGTTGGGATTCTCCCCAATTAAAGGTCCCAATTAGACCTTACATTGTTTGGAATAGGGAATCCATCCAAATTATAGCCCGACAACCTTTTACTAGTTTGACGGGCTTACAAGTTGCGACCTGGTCCACCGTTTAGGTTTTTGTGTGATGTAATAAATGAGATGTAATTGTTTTAATATGACAAAGGAAAAATAATTCATGGGGTAAACTAACAAAACCAAGGAGATAAACATAGCACCAAATATACTATTGCTTTATATATTTAACAAAAATTACTAGGAAAATAAAAGTAGAAATTTAAATAACCAGATGCATAACATAGTTGAAGTCTCAAAATGAACAACTGACTACATTACTATGCATATAGATATAGACAAACAATTTGTAAGATAAATAAAAGAAGACAAGTTGCTCATACATGAGAAAAGTCTACATTGTAAAAGAAAATACTTACACCATTCCAAAACTTAGTAAACTAACAAAAAAGGTTCTACGGGTCATAAGCTTCAAAACTAAAGTTTGTCTCCAAAAAATCTTGGGTAGCAATGGATTCTCATTCAATAATTTTCTAAAAGAGTTTACAAAATTACAGGAGCAAAAAGCTCTTATACTATCTAATTTCTCTTACTTATACAAAAGAAGAGGGAAAAAATACATTCTTTTGTTACATCTAAATGATTTTTTAATTCCATTTCTTGCCTATTGGGTTCCTTAGTTGAATTGTCATGTTCCCCTAATTTAGGACTTTACCCTTCTTGCATGTTTAGAACCCCTCCCTAGTTGTTTGAATCCCCTCCTCTAGAAGATTTCCTCACTTGGATTAATGAAGCTTCATATCTTTCTATTATTTGTCTCCTTACAAAAGTAGTCTATGACTCAAAATTTTGATTCAATGCATATCCGTGGGGAAAATTATGTTTTTTTTAAAGGAGATTTATACGATGCAATATTCTACCTCGTTCCTTTTTCAAATTTATCCATCTTAGGTGGTATAGTTTTGATCAATGTTATGTCCTTGGTAGGAGCCTCAATAAACTTTGGGTGGTTGCTTCATGAAGTTCAAATAGAGAGCTATTGAATTTTTTGCTTGTGATAATATAAACATTCACGTCCTTAGATACCTACACTTGTGGAAAGAAATTGTCTTTGGGTTCAAAAGAGGACAAATGGAAATTATTTTCCATATTCTCTATAACCTACCACAATAAATCAAAATATGATCGATCATGTGTAATTCCCCTGAGAGCATTATGAGTTGCTTATTTCCAATATCTCATGCCAAAATCCATCTCTTCAAGGGCTTCAACGGTGAATATAAAAATTTATGTAAGGATTTCCTGTAGGGAGGATTGTCACTCCCTAGCTTTATCAAATTGTAATTGAGCCTACCTATAGGCAAGTTCCCATGCTTGAACAAGGGCCATGACATCAACTATATCTTGACCATGGCCCTGCACATGATGTGTTCTATCATAGAATTCTCTGTGTACACCATTTAGTTCATTTTTCACTTTAAAAGCATAGTCAATAAAATTTGAATTATGATACTTGCTTGATTTGTAGTAGTTAACTTGGCTTTCCAACATTCTGATTTTTTCTTTCATATTCTTTCATTTTCTTCTCTACATTAATAGTTTTATGTACATTAGCTTATGCAATAGCTAAACCAACAAAAGTAGAGGACGATAAACTCAAATTTATTGTATTCATCACCATAGTCTCATTGGTTAGTATCACTTCTAAATCCAAGTTGATTCTCCTTCTTTTATGTTTCTATCTAATCACTTGCTTCCTCTATTTATCAAATGAAAACAATTCTAGATTAGAAACTTCATTCACTGGCATTGGAATAAGGCCATCACCTCCTGCAACCATACTTGGACCAAAGATACTCAAAAGGTTTGAGGAGTGAAGAAGTCTTCCATATGTGAAGAATCTTGTTGCTCCAGGTTGCCTTCATTAGCATTGGTCTATTTTGCTAACTCTTTCGCTTCATATCTTGCCTCTTCTACTTGAGTATCATTTTGATTTTTCTTCCTCGATTCTTCTTCTACTCTCTTATGCTCCTCAAGTTTTTCTTCATCTTCTTTTTTAGCTAACTCTTGTAGCTTTATTTTTTCTACTTTAGTCTCAACTTTCAACTTCTTACCCTCTACACTAACTTTGTCTTTCTTCTTTGTTTCTTCTCTTTTCTTGGCATCTACATCTTATTTTTCTTTCCTTTTTTGCTTCTACCTTATTTGTTGATAACTCAACTTTGGCTTTAGCATCAATGTCTTTTTTCTTTACCAATTCCTCTTTCTTGGCAACTTTTCTCTGTGATTCTTTTCTTTTGGCCTCAACTTCTACTTTGGCCTTCTCTAATTCTTTCAATCTTATTTTTTCTTGTTATTTTATTTTCTCTTGAAGGGATCATCTCTCAGTAGTATCCATTTCATCTTCCTCTTTATTTCTTGAGTCTTTCTCCTCAACAATAACTTGCAAATTATTTAGAACCTCTTCACAAGTTAATTCTCTTTTGAGAGGTTTTTCATTTTCATTCTCTTCATGCTAGCAAGGGAAGGAGATATTCATATCAACTCTATGTTTTTCAATAATCCCCAAGGATCACGCATTTGATTTCTAATTTAAAATGATATTCCTTAATATTTTCTCCTTCCATATTTCCCCAAGTAGAATATGTTGTCACATACATGCCTATATATAGTGGATAAGTTGGGCACAACTTTTATTTTTTTTAGTTTTGATTAGGCATCCATTAAATTCATGCAAAGTAGTCTGATATCCAATTTTCTGAATGCTCAAACTATTTGGTACATAGCTGAAAGTGTATGAGGTGATTGTGTGTTACACATTATTTTGGTCACCCCAGTGATCAACTAACGACATGTGCATAACTCACTTCCATGTTCCCTGAAAACACTAAAGGAGACTTTCTCCATGAGAAAGTGGATTAACTTTTCTTACTTAAAAACTATGTCAAAGGAGATCATCGCACCCTGCTCTATGCTTAGGGTGTGACAATGCTTGATCGTCGCATGTTGCACCAAAGCTGGACTATGGCATCATCGCAGGCTGCCTGTGCATAGGGTGTAACGATGCTTAAACAAGGGAAAAGTGAAATTCATGAATGTTCTAGAAGGGAATCTTATAGAATATGAGGTGGCCTCCGATCAGTTTGGATCCTACTCACTTCTCTGATTTAGTGGGATCATCCTAGTCTCCTCATCCATCCCTCTTTCACCCTATATAAAGAGGGATCTCTTATGGAAAAGGCTAAGGCCTGCTTGCATGAAGAATTCTGTTATAGATTATACTGGAGATAGCTTTGATTTAGCTCTCTAATTCAGGTTATGGATCTTCTTCATAAAAGGCATTGGAGAAAAGGTGTGTGTGTTGGAGCAAAGATCCATTGGAAGCGACCTTACAACATCAAGGCATGGGTTGTATTCTCCACTTTCCTTTAATATAATGCAACAATACATTTCTTCCCTATAAAGGTGGCTTTACTTTTATTGTATAACTCCTTGATCTTATACATAGAATTCATTGGAATATATATATCTTTGTTCTCTCTCTTTGTTGGTTTGTGATTCTTAAACAGGTTCACCATCCCACAAATCCAAATATGGAGCGACAAGGACGACACTAGCGAGGATCAAGTGTCATTTAAAAGGTATGTCATTTGTCCCTTTATGAACTATTTTATATGACAATGAAGTCTAAGGTGAAGTTTGTATTCTGCCTTCTTTTGTTCTAGCTTCATGTTGAAGTTAGGGAGATTAGTTTGTGTCTGCACTTACCGATTTGTCCGATAACAAAATTGGCGACCATATTGTGGATTGAATTCTTTTGGTTTTTTGCTTATTATTTTCTTTTAGCTTGCCTTATTTTGATCAATTTCATTCTTTGAGTCTGTGGGTGATCCATATTGACTCCCTAGTTTTGAAAGTTCATTGAGAAACTTTGTCATTCTTCCAAATTTTCCTTATATTAAAACATTGTCACATTGTGTCTTATTTTTAGCCTGCAACAATTCTTTATCGTCACACTCTGCTTGTGTGAACTAGGGTGACGAAATCACACTGTGCCAGACTTTCATTCTGCGACAATCCTTCATTGTTGCACTATACCTTTCTGCAACCAGGGACGATTCCTGTAGGAATTGTTAGAGTGACATACTATTTTCTTTTCTTTGCCCATATTTGTCTTTACTACTTGGGATGAACTTTTAGCTTTGGTGAATGATTGGTTTACATCTTTTAAGCCTAAATTTGATTGATTTTGAAGAATTGAGAGTCTTCTTCATAAGCTTTGTAAGTTTCATCTTTTATTTCTTATCGCAAGGGTATAATCTCAAGGCTTTGTTCATGGGTGCTTGTTTGATAAGTTGTTCTTGATTCGTTTTTGAGTTTTGGATTGATTTTAAGTTTTGGATTGGTGTTGATTGGAAGACAGTTTTGGTTTGCATTCAACAAATAGTTTTATTATCTTTTTTTTGTTTGCAATATGAGTTTGATTTGGGAAATAGTGTTGAGAATGCATCGATCTTCTTAGACCAATCTTTCTTTTTGGATTATGTCTCTGTTCTGATTTGAAAAATAAAGAACTAAAGCTTATTCTTCTTTTATTAGTCTTTGTAAGAAATATTTTGCATTCAAATATTTGTTGAAAAGAGAAAATTGGAAATTTAGTGGTTTTGATTGTTTGGAATCCATATCATTCAAAGATTGAGAAATTATGCTTTGTAACTTTTGTATTCTGGAAAGAAAAACCTTCTCCCTGTTGTAATTAGAGTTCATCAAATGAAACAATTGCATATCATTTCTTTTTGCATTTTATTGGGTCAAGGTCAAATACATCATCAGTTTCATTTATGTTTCCCTTTTGAGTAAGCAACAACCTTTAAAATATAGTGTAATTTTAAAATCTATTAGAAACTTTTATTTTCTATAACTTGTATACACTAACATTAGCTAGGATAGCACTTTGGAATAGGTTGTGAGGCACACTCTCCAAAGCATCAAAACACACAATAGTATCTTGTGATAGGGAGAGTTCAAATCCACTTGCTACATTTTGTCCTGGGAAGCCCTTCTAACACAAGGGTCAATCACGAGGTCGCATAGGGCCGACATAGTTACTCACCCTGCTTTGTTGGTCTTAGTGTAGAGATTGTGCGTATTATTGGGGGTCACTTGAGAACAAAATATTGTGGGGACCTTCTCGAGTTGATTTCGAGATTAGATACCCTGCCCTTGTGCGTTGATCGGACTATCGACTACTTCCCAAGGAATAATTTTCGTAATTGGTAACCTTAGTGGCGTATCTCTTTAGAATATTTACACGAGGTGACTATGGAGGGACAAGTCCTCACAGTACATGGAATCGATGTTGGCCAAACTCACTCGGGCTCCTTGGATGGTATACCCATGATTATGTGTGGGAGCATGCACCAAGGTGTAAGTCTGTTAAGTAGGTCGTCCATGTAACTTTTCCACCCGCTTTATCCCAACGCCTTCTTGTTTTGATTTCACGACGTTGGATTTCATCACCAACTAGTGACTTAGAAATAGTAAGGTTTGTTTGCATGCTTGATATCTAGATTTTATTAGTAAGTGTTGTTCGTTTCTCTAGTTGGCCATAGATTTTTTTTCATTCTTTATTTGGTGCAGAAAACATCGGCCCTCGATGTTCATGTAGGATGAAAGGGTTACCTCCGGAAGATCCATAAGAATACGCCCCTTTTCTTCCTAACTCACCAAAGGGTTCTCCTGAAGGAGCAGTCAATAATGACATAGCCTCTAAGATTGGAAGTTCTACTCCATTTGAGGAATCAATACTTCTTGTAAATATGTTATTGAGCGTTGTACAAGATCCACTTTTTCTCCGAAAAAATTCATCGGGAGATGTTGTTGATGAATATTATATTAGAATACCTACTAGACCTCACACAGAGTCTGGTGTAGACGATCCACCCTTCTAAAGTGAATCATTTAGAACTATGGTTCATACTGCTAGAATTTTTAATCCTAGCTCTTCCCTCGTCTATTCTCTTTGGAGGACCTCTTTGGGACACGATATTTTTGATAAACTAGGAATGAATCACCTACGCCTGAGGACCTCTAATCAAATTATGGCATCACATACGCATCTGACTTCCACTGCTTATACAATACCTTTATATCATTTTACTGGAACGACCAGTAATGTTGTCACAGTCTCAGACCAATTGTTGGTTGGTTCTCATACAATTCTTCATCTCCATCTCACTAGCTCTACCATGGTCCCACAAGTTATGCTTGTTTCTGTCGAAAGTTTGGTAATCACTCAAGCTCCTATTGGAACACCACTTCCGCTTAGATCAAATTTGTCACTTCCACCTGGGTATAACGCTCTGAATACTTCTATTTCTAATCCTACCCAGATTCCATCCAAAGGGCCTAATCTTTTTGTTCCTCCTGGGTATAATGTTGCTAGTGGTTTTGTTCCTACACCTACCCAGGTTCTCTCCGGGGGGCCTAGTGTTCCTCCTCCACCTCCACCTCCACCTAGAGGATATAATCGTCTTGTCCCAAGTAGCTCCAACCAAGTTGGAGGCATAAGTCATTATGTCGCTTCTGGTTTTCAGATTCTTGTTGAAGGCCAACTTCAAGTTGGGGGGAAACCTCAAGTTGCGGGGCAACCCCAAGTTGGGGGTCATAACCTATTATACGAGCAATATATCCCTGGATTACAATCTCAACCTTGGAATTTTCCTTTCCAAGGCAATCAACAACTGCCCAGGGGAAAACTCCTCAAGTTATTTTTTTGTACCCCCTAATCTCGGGCAACCATATCCAGGCTATATGAATCCTACCTGGGGTCAAGATTTTCAGTCTAATGCTCCTTTCCAAGGAAGCTTACCCAATCAATCAACTCATGTTGGCTATTTGACTCAAAATCCACCACCACCAAATTTGACAGGACCCTCTAACTATCTACGGACTACTTATGGTCCTATTGGTATACCTACGAGACTACCTCCTCAAAATTACCAGTTTCCTCGGGTGAACAGACAACTATTGTTTCTTGCTACTTTGGATTTACCAGATTTATCTAGAATTTTGAATGATCGTATCTTGAATTCTCCTTATTGGTTTGTCATACCTGCCAAGTTACCATCAAACATTCCTAAGTTTGGCGGTCGATTAGGGGAAGACCCAAATAGTCACGTCATGACTTTCCATCTTTGGTGTTCATCCAACTCCTTAATGGATGACTCCATTAGATTACGTCTTTTCCAAAGAACTCTTATGGTTTCGGAAACCAAATGGTATATCAAATCTCCATGAGGATTCTTCAATGATTTCAACACCTTAGCTATGGATTTTCTAATGCATTACCAGTTACCGATACGATATGAGACAGGAACCGAAATTTTGAGTTCATTTAAACAATCCTCATCTACTCACATTTTCGATCATATTCACGAGTGGAAGAGGAGAAGATGCTTAATCAAATTTCCCCTTCCTTATCAACTATTGGCCGAGTGGTTTACCAAATCACTCATTGGTCCTATATCCCGTGTTTTTTCCATGGGTGGTGTCGTCACTGAAGAGCAGACGATTAGTCATGCTCAATACTTGGATCTCGTTTATTCACAAATGGGCACTCTATATGACTTGATCCATGATGCTCCTCACCCATCTATAAATCCGACCCCGACACCTCCAGTAGTTTCTCACATTGTTGATGGTGTGATTGGCACTTTTCACGTTGAGACTCAGTCTAAACAAGCTAGTCATTCAAATCCCAAATCTACTACTGCTAATGTACAAAATACTCCTCCTTCAACACCTTCTCCCAGTAAAACCTCTGAGGTTAATTCGGTTCAATATACACCTACCGGTAAAAAAACAAAAAAGGTAAGTGTAAGAATAAAGAGGATAAAAATAATAATCAATAATATGATAAACCCAAGACTCGACCTGTTGATGACAAAGAAAAGTGAAAACCTTGTTATCCTTGTCTTATCTGTGGTGAGGATCATTATGTGAAAGATTGTCCATGACGTGTTGAGGTTACTAAGTTCTTGCAAGGGACTGGGACACCTCCTATACCTGTCATTTTGTCACAACATTTTCCTTCTCTGCAGCAGGCCCAATTGGTCATTCATGACCAACCTTCTCCCTCTACCACATCTTATGTACTTATGTGTACTAGTGACTCCAAGAAGAACGAAGTTGCAGTCGCTACTCGAGACAAAGATTATTCTCCTTCGAAAGAGAAAGTTGATGATTCACTAACTCCATTGGTTCAACCTCCTCCATCAATGTTATAGCCCTAAATTTCTCTACACATGCATATGTGGCCTTTAGCCCTCTTACTTGCATTTTTTGTCAAGCCATCATTGAGTTGCTCTTCTAAAAAACCCATTTTTTGAAGATGTACGCGCCCTGTAACAATATTGCTCGTGTACATATGCTTGTTGCACCACTACAGCCCGCATACATACGCATGTTGCACCACTATAGCCCGCGTATACCTGCAAAAGTTGCAAAAAATAAAAAGTTGCAAGGAATTCGTTGAGATTACGGGCTATTGGGTAGTTTTCCAACTAATCCACCACCTATAGCCCATCACCCAACCGAATAACCATCCTTTTGTCATATAAAAGGAGGGGTCTCATTCCACATCTAGACATAAGAACAGTGAAACTTTTCCTGTTTCACATCCCCTCCTTGCCCCAAGCATTTTCAACCTTGTTATGAGAATTGCCTCAGAATTCCTCATTTTTCCCTTTTTCCTCCATCGAAACCCATTTCATTTCCCAAGAAGAAGGTTGAGAGGAGAAAGATACACGGAGGTGGACTTGGAGCTTGGTGAAGAGGAGCCTAGACCAGGTTTGTGTAGTAGTATCTAGCACTAGTTGTAAGTAATCATTGTATTATCAATAAAAGAAATACTTTTCATGTCCCAAATTATGGCGTGATTGAATGTTTCCATTTAATTTATGTTTTATTCTAACATCTAACCCTTGATTTATATATGAAATGCATGCTTGTAGTTTTTTTTTTATCTATCTTTGAATGCAGGCCAGCCTTGGGAGGAGGTTTGCAGTCAGCAAAGCTATAAAGTGCGAGAGGATCATCACCGGACGCGGAGTAGAGGTATAGTTACCCGATCCTTCTCATTTTTCTTTTTGTGTATGAGTCTGGCATATGTTTGGGGTAGTTAGAGAAGTAGGAGACTTTTAAATGGTTATTTATCTGCCTACATTGTAAACCCTAGTGTATCCATAGGGGGGGTTTTCCTGCTAGCAATCGACTTCACCTCCCAACGATTCTCTTCATCTCGAACGACCAAGTCTGGATACAGTTCTTTTTCCTCCTCCTAAGGGAGTTGTTCGTAATTCGCCATTTAATCCTCATGCATGTGCCACTCAAAACTACAGTATTGTAGAAGATCTTGCACAGGCACCTTCTACGATGTCGACTCTCAAAGTCCTTCAAAGTTGTCCTACACAACAAAAGGAATTGTTAAAGGCTATTGGTGGAATTGATCCTACCGATACGAACTTGATAATATTTGACTTGGAATATCACATTCCAAGGCTTCCTCCTCAATTAGCGTTTCAAATACAAGTCATTGTGAAAAATAAGAACATTTATCGAATTGTTATTAATGAAGGATCCTCGACTTGCATCATGTCTGTCACTTGTTGGAAATTCATTGGTTCTCCTGCCCTTACCAAGTCACACAATACTCTAAAAGATTTTAATGATATAGGGTTTAAACCTTATGGTGTTCTTCCTTTGTTGTCTATTACATTAGAAGGAAAATCGGTTACTGTTGAGGTTGAGGTGTTTGATGCACCTCTCGATTACAACCTTCTACATGGTCGTAGTTGGATTGATTCTATGCGTGAAGTTGTTTCTACTCTTTTCCGTGTGATACGTTTCCCTCACCAAGGAAAAGTTGTTATTGTCGATCAACTCGCCTTCTTTAATTCTGATTCACGTACTAGTAACATACCTTTCATTGCGAAAACACCTCCCGGTTATGAGAATGTCGGTGTGGGTCTTCTAAAAGATTCATCGTTAGTGGGTACATTCCCCATTCCACCACCCAATATTCCTCCTCCTTTTGTCGCTTCGATTAATATGATATCAACCATTGTTGGTGAAATCCCTAAGTCTTATGACCCTTGGATAGTACCTAGCTCTGACGATCGTCTTCGTTATGGCGACCAAATGCCTTTAAGTCCGATAGAATTGGCTCATCAAGTTATTCAATCGACAACTCCTTCTCCTCATTATCTCTTAGACACGTCTATGGATCTCCTTCACGTGGTATTTCACACCAATGAGATGATCATGATAGTTATGTCCATGGAAGATACCCCATGGGACGATGGGCATCATCGTTCTATCCTCTTCTTGGAACCTGAGACGTTAGAGAGTTACCAACGGATTTCAAATCTGTCTATTGTTGTTACTATTTCCCTTGTTCCTGAACCAACACACGATGTTTTGTACGAAGGGAACTTGGGAAATATTTCACCCACCATCCCTCTAGATATTTCAATTAAACCTGGGATCATGGAAAATGTTCATATCGATGCCTCATGTTCTATTGAGGAGATCTACATTTACAAGGCCCTTTTCCAAGAATTTCATGACATTTTTGTCTGGATTTACGAAGAGATGCTTGGAATTGATCTGGATATTGTTGTATATGAAATTAAGACTTACCCAGACGCTAAAACCATTTGACAGAGACTTCATCCAGTACATCCACGTAAAGTTGTTGCTATTAAACTCGAAGTTGAAAAACTTCTTAAAGTTGGTTTTGTCTATCCTATGGCTTTGACTGATTGGGTGTCCAATCTTGTTCCGGTTATGAAGAAACAAGGCGTGATCCGTGTTTGTGTAGATTATAGGGATATCAAAAAGGCTTATTCCAAAGATAATTATCCAACCCCTTTCATTGACCAGATCGTTGACGACTATGCCAGGAGTGAAATATTCTCTTTGATGGAAGGTTTCTCCGGCTATAATCAAATCAATATTTTACCCACGGATCAACATAATATTTCTTTTATTTTCCCTTGGGGAACCTTCGCATATCGGAAAATACCTTTTGGTCTCAATAGTGTTGGTGCAAATTTTCAACATGCTATGTCTTATGCTTTTCATGATATTAAGCACATTGTACAACCTTACCTAGATGATTTACCAGCGCATTCCATGCGTCGTCAATATCACCCGACACATTTACGGGCCATTTTCCTACATTGTCGTTATTATCGTATACGATTGAATCCACATAAATGTGTTTTTTGTGTGGAGTCCAGACGACTTCTTGGTTTTATTGTTTCTACACATGGGATTAGGGTGGACCCTCTGAAGTTTGAAGCTATTCTCAATTTTCCTCCTCCTTCTACCTTGTGCCAACTCCAAAGTTTGCAAGGGAAGGAAAACTTTTTACGTCGATTCATCCCCAATTATGTTGAATTGACGAAAGGTTTTACTTGACTTCTTAAGAAGGGTCACATTTTTGTATGGGACGAAACTGCCATCAAATACTTTGAAGCTTTGAAACTTTCCTTAACCTATACACCACTCTTGTTTCCTCTCGATTATAGTCGATATTATTTCATATACTTCATTGTTTTGAACTCTACCGTAACTATGGTTTTAGTCCAAGAGGATGATTCACACGATGAACATGTTATCTACTATTTGATTCAGAGTCTCATGACCTTTGAAACCAAATATTTGCATGTGGAGAAACTGACCTTGGCAATTTTTCAAGTTGTTCAACGTTTTCATCATTATATCTTATTGCACAAAACCACAGTCATTTCTGATTGCAACCCTATGCAACACATCCTTACTCGAAAATTGTTGGGGGGGAAATACTCCAAATGGATAGTGATTCTCCAAGAGTTTGAATTGGAGTTTGAGCGTGCCAAATCAAATAAATCTTTGGTCTTTGTCGAGTTGATATGTGACCTTCCCTCTACTGAGACAAAAAATGTGGCAAAGGATTCCTTTCCTGATGAGTCTCTCTTTATAATCAGTTCTAACGACATATGGTATGGAGACATTATCATTTATATCCAAACCCAAACTTTTCAGCCCGATATTTCTAGTGTATATCGTCATTGTATTTGGTATCAATCTCGTCAATACATTATCCTTGGTGATATCCTTTACCGCTGTGGTATTGATTCCATATTTCGACGATGTCTAACCTATGATGAAGCTAAGAAATATTTGAATGACTTTCATTCTATATCATGTGGCGGTCATATGTCTGGGTATGGCACTGCCCAAAAGATCTTACGAGTTGGTTACTTCTGGCCTTCATTGTTTAAGGATTGCATTTTTGTCGTCCAAAAATGACATGCTTGTCGAACATATAACAATAAGATCCGATCTCATCCTACTCCTCTTTACCCTGTAGTTTATGTTGGTCCATTCGCTAAATGGGGCATTGACTTCATGACATGTAACCCTCACTTGGTTGGGGGTCATGGATACATTATCGTAACCATGGATTATTTCACTAAATGGGCTGAGGTGATGCCTACATTTAATAATACCGGGAAAACTGCAACATTGTTCATATTCAATCATACCATTACTAGATTTGGTGTCCCTCAAGCCATCGTCACTAACCTTGGTAGTCATTTTCACACTTTCATAATGTCTGAACTTACTGAGAAGTTGGGTCTTCGACATGAAAACTCAACACCTTACTATCCACGGGCCAATGGCCAGGTTGAAGCAATCAACAAATTTCTCACTACTATGCTTCAACGGATGGTAGAAATTTGACGCAACCTCGCCTCTCAGCAGGCGGTCTCTCTACCAGGACCTTCTGTTTCTCTCGGGCCCGAAGAGTCAACGCTCGTCGACTCCCTAGGGGATCACGAGTTACCCACAGCTTCAACCTCCGATGGTCAACGGGTCAACCTTCCCACTATCAGGATTTCCCTACTGGGAAATCGCAACTCGCGATGTCACGATCCTCTTGCTTCCCAAATCGCCGAACCCCGAATCCCGATCCAACGCCATGTGGATTCCACTACGCCTCTAGGTCCCACGCTGCCACGTCACGTCGAGACTTCGCGACTCGCGGGTCCGCGACTTCAAGTCTCCTGCCACTGGAAACCCCGAATGTCGAAACTCCGATATTCCGAATTCGTGCCACCTGTCCACACTCGGATCGACGGTCCCGACTAAATCGGGGAATCGCACTTCGCGATTCTAACGTGCATGGGACTATTGCACTCGCTGACCCCGATTCGCCGATGTGCGATGTAAATGGTTCCTCCGTGCACCTGCGGCTCAACCCTCTCGCGGCTCCTCCGCGATCAACGGTACCCTAGAGTTCGGGACTCTCCTCGATCAACTCCAGTCGTCGATTCTCTTCCTCTATGAAGAGGTCTCTACTCCACCACCTTCGTCCCGTGCGCCCACTACCGGGTCGATTTCTCAATGAACCAAAGGGCTATCCCTTCTGAGCTTCATCCTCTGATTCCTTCAGAGAACCTTCATGCACTCGCTCACCCTTCAACCTTCAGCCACTCTCTAAGTATCGAAGTTCTCCTGGCTCTGTGCACTCACGCTTGCAACAACCTCGCCTCTTCCCTCTTTTCAGACTTACTTCTGATACCTAGTCCGACCTGCACTCACCTGCACGGTTTGAATACTCAGACCCAACTCTGAACGAGGTGAGAACAAAGGTTTCACCACTTAGCCTCCTCGACGCACTCTATGCGGAGGTATTCGACTGCACTCGATGCAGGAATCTCCTGGCCTAAGCAGAGAAACAATTGAGACTCATTCTCTCAGGTTTCGAACCTGATATGCAACCACATATGCAGCATATAACAAATACGCATAAAATGAAGCAAACATACACAAGCACAATATCAGCAACACACAGAGGTCAAACGCGTCCATGGAATTGAATCAGGGCTTTTCCTATTAATTCAATAACTGTACATGGAGGGTTCTTCACAAATCTCTGCTTTGCTCTCTGCTTGCTCCTGTATGAATGAATGAGAATCTGATACAATGTACAAAGGAGGGTGTCTATTATTCCGTTTTCCCTCTCGAAAGTAGAAATGTCTAATCTACATTTAATTCCTATCTAACAACATTAATTCAAATAAATGCCTTCCTATCTACTAATACAATATAACTGCGCTCGACTTTGAATGCCTTCATCCAAACGACGGCGCAACAATCTCCAAAGCATTTCAAACTGTGCGTGCTGGCACTGTCCAGCTGTATGTTCTTTCTCCGTGCGCGCTGGCCCGCTTGATGACGTGTAGATGCTCCTGCATCAAAATTCATAGTTCAAGCTAGCACACAATGCTCTTCTCGGCATTATGGTCCTATCGGACATCTGTTAAATATTCCATGGGGTTCACACCTTTCTAGTTAGTATATGATATTGAAGCTATTATGTCGATTGAATGTGAAATCCCATCTTTGAAACTAGTTGTTGAACTTCTCCCTAACACCTCAACCAAAGAGGAATGTCTATTGTATTTGATGCAATTAGATGAGACTTGTTGTGATGTTTCCTTAGTCATTGAAACTCAGAAGAAACATGTCAAATCTCAATATGACAAGCATGTCAAACCACATGTTTTTTTTTCTAAGGGTGATTTAGTTCTCCTTTACGAACATGATCGTGACTTATTAGGGGCCGGTCAATTCAAGCCCATGTGGCGTGGCCCTTATATCATTAAACAAGTTTTGGAGAAAGGGGCTTATGAGCTGGTAGATTATGATGGAATTCCTTTGAGTGAACCCAGAAATGGTCTTTAATTGAAGAAGTATTATGCTAAAAATATTTTTGCATGAGTGCTTTGTATTATACTCTAGTGTGTTTTTTTAATTTTTTGTTCCACCTTCTAGTTGTTTACCTTGCATTGTGTTTGGTTTCCAGATGTCGGTGTCTTCACTACCCTATATCGTATTTGTTGATGGTGCTAGTCACAGTACTCAAAACCTAGAGTCTGTTGCATGGGCAATCTATGCACCTATGGATGAGTTGATTAGTCTACACGGTGTTTTCCTTGGTCGTGAAACTAATAATATCGTGGAATACAATGCAGTTATCGAATTATTAACCGACGCCATTTCATTTGGAATCCATCATATTATTGTATGACTCGATTCGCAGTTAGTAGTGTTGCAATTGAGTAACGTTTATTCCATCTGAAGTCCTGCATTGTTACAGGTATACTTAATAATTCGCCTCTTGGAAAGACATTTTGATTATATTGCATATCAACATATTCCTAGATGTCTAAACGCATTGACAAAGGCATTGGCTAATTATGTGTTAGACAGACATTTGCGCCATTTATAAATCCAAACACACATTTTAAAAAGACAAGTAAGCCGGTAGGAACTTTATATTAATACGTCAAAAGTTACAAAAAGAGTTTGTCCAAAGACCAAAATATCAAAATAGTGAAGCTCATGGATTCATATACAAAAGCATCAAGGATTTTTCTCATTGTAACAAACGACTACCCGTGCCACTCTACAGAGCATTCGACCAATAGATGTCAATACGCCAATTGTATGGCGTTTGTAGAGCCGAAGTAGTACGTCCACCATGATATCAGGGATGTTCATGGTTAGTCCTTCTAGGTTCTACTCGATCTCCTCGAGATCCTCAACAACCACTCCTCGACCCGCCACAATGCCTATCTTGTTGAAATAACTAAGACAATTGAGAGGGGGGGTGAATCAGTTGTTACTGTGCTTAAACAATTTTAATTCAATTAAACCATTTTTAATCTTTCTCCAAGTGACCATCAATATTATACTACATATGGACAACATAAATAATGAGCATCACTCACATATAAGATATACACAGAGACAGATTTTCATGAGGTAACCCATAAAGGGAGAAAACCTCTTCTTCTTCGAAATGATAGGCAGTCTTTTAAGTTTTGTACATCATTGATAATTGAGCACCAACTCAATGTGAGGCCACTACCTCTGTTTTACAGGCTCCAACTTGTTTGAGAGCACCAACTCTCTAGTTTATCTAGCACCCACTAGAAGGAAGCAACAATTCCCTAAGTGTTCCAGCACCAACTGGATGGAAGCACCAACTTCCAGTCACACAGGCACCAACCTGTATAACATAGAACAACTGTTCTCCCTTGCACCACCCTGCCACCCTGGTTTTTCTAGCTGCAACCAGATGGAAGCTATAACTCCCTGTGTTCAAGCACCCACTTGAACCTCTGAGGAAAACAATCCTCCCTGGCACCTTCCTACCACCCTTATTACAAATAAATGATTGAATAACCAACAACATAGATAAATCAATTCTTACCACTTCTTCATTGTTCTGCAATTCTTCTCTGCTACACTATTCTTCTGCTCTATTCATAATTGGCTTGACTTGTTGTCTCTTTCTATCTGTTCTTTCTCTGTCCTTCTCATGCTTTTTGATATGTGCACATTCTGCTCTCTTCACCTTTTCTCTTTTGTTCAGCTTTTGTTCCTTATCTCTGAGCTTTCTTCACACTATGTATACTGTAGTTTTACCTTTCTACAGTTCAACTCATTTTTCAGTCAGAACAACCAACATTGCACTGTCGTCTCATATCTTCTTTTATTCACACACACCTCAGCAACTAAATCGCCAACCGATCAAGAATCATGAATCAATTTTGCTAACTGAATCGTAACTGGTCAATTAACTGTGAGGTGAAACAGTAGCCCTCCGATCATATTCGAATTCACCTGGACCGTTGGATTACAAGAAACAAAATGTCTTTCGCATTTCGTATTTCGGCAATTCGCGATTTCGCATGTCACGAATTCATGTTTCAAAGCATCTCGACTCTCCAAGTCACGATCCCCGAAATGGATCCATATCAACAGTCCACAAAACTTCATAATTTGATCCCTTCTTTTCCTAATCGAACGGCTGATGGAATTTCAGTGTGTTTCCCTTTGAGTCTTTGAGACTCACAATATTCCCTTTCGGCATTTTACGATTCCACATGTCACGAACTCCTGAAACTCCATGTTGCAATCCCCAAAACTCCATGTCGCAATTTCGCATTACGACATTTCGCGATTTCGACAATTCTTGTGATGAGATATCTTGATGCTCCATGTCGCAATCCATGAAACTCCGAAACTTCATGTCGCGATCCCTGAAACCCCATGTCGCAATTTCGCATTTTGACATTTCGCGATTTCGGCAATTCTTGTGATGAGATGTTTCGACACTCCAACTCCTGGTATCCGAAACTCCGAAATGGAGTTATTTCCCGGTCTGCGAAACTCTTTGTTGATGTGCCTGTTTCGAGATTTTAGCGTTTCACATTTCACAATTTTGGGACTCCTGTGATGAAGAGTCTCAACTCCTTACTCCTCCAACTCCCGGTATCCAGAACTCCGAAATGGAGTTATTTCCTGGTCTGGGAAACTCTTTGTTGATGTTCCTGTTTCGGGATTTCGACGTTTCGCATTTTGCTACATCTGGACTCCTGTGATGAAGAGTCTCGACTCTTGACTCCTCTAACTCCTAGTATCCGAAACTCCATTTTCCCAGTCTATGAAACTTCGAAATGGAGTCTTTGACATGCTCTGATCTATCGCATTTTGGGATTTTTTGCTGTGAGTTGCTTCCTTGACTCCTGGAGTTTACAGTTCTGATCTTGCCATGCGATCATCGTTGTGCTTTTGGTATTGCCACTTTCTCTTGTTCATCATCGTCGAGTTGAACTTGCCATCAATGACAAACAAATACTCTGCCTTTTGTCTGCCCGTAATAAATATGCCAACAATCTCCCCCTTTGGCATTGATGGCAACCCCTTGAAGAACATCCAACTATACTACTGTAGCATCCTTGAAATTACCACACTTTTTCCCCCTTTGACATCAATGTCAAAGAAGAAACACGCTCCCCCTGAGCTGTTGCAATACATACTCCCCCTGTCAACTATGAGCAGCTTAGAAATACAACAGATATTCAATAAGTACTCCCCCTAACCAGGTGAATAGATTAGACGAAAGAAGTTTTAACCCCCAACTTTTGACGAAGATATCCAAAATGGGTCGCTGCTAACGGTTTAGTAAAGATATCAACTATTTGTTTTGTGGAAGGAATATAATTCATCTGAACAATTATGTTTGTAACTTGTTCTCTGAGAAAATGGTATTTTATTGGTATGTGCTTAGATTTTGAATGAAATACATAATTCTTATAGAGACTGATGGCACTGGTGTTATCACAGTGAAGTGGAATGGGATCAGTGTAAGTTACCTTCAAATCTGCAAGAGTTTGTATCATCCATAAAATCCGAGTGCAGCAGGTAGCAGCAACAATGTACTATGCTTATGTAGTTGATAAGGAAATAGATCCTTGCTTTTTACTAAGCCATGCTACTAATGAGTCACCCAAGAAGAATTCTCCTCCACTGGTGCTTTTTCACTCATCATCACAGTTTGCCCAATCTGCATCTGAATAAGCAGTTAACTGAAAATTTGGATTTATGGGATACCACAAACCATAATTCATTGTTCCCTTCAAGTATTTGAATATCCTTGTGACAGCTACCAAATGACTTTGTTTAGGAGTAGACTGATAACGACCTACCATTCCAACAGCTTGCATTATATCAGGACGGGATGTTGTGATGTACAGAAGACTACCTATCATAGAGAGATATGTTCATTGATCAACATCCAGTGAAATATCATCTTTACTGAGCTTGCAACCACCATAGGTGTGCTAACAGGAGAGGAATCCTCCATCTGAAATTTCTTCAACGTCTCTTTCAAATATTTTTCTTGAGAGATAAATATTCCTGCAGAACTCTGATTTATTTGTAAACCAAGAAAATATGACATTTCTCCTATCATGGACATCTCAAATTCTTTTTTCATAGAGTTAGCAAACCACTAGACAGATGATTCATTAGTACAGCCAAAAATAATATCATCTACATAAACCAAAACAACTAGTAAATTATCACCTTCAGACTTAATGTAGAGGTTGTTGTCAACAGTACCTTTCTTGAACCCTTTGTCTTGTAAAAATTTGTCCAGTCTATAATACCAAGCTCATGGTGCTTGTTTCAATCCATATAAGGCCTTCTTCAACTTGCAAACATAATTAGGATTATCTTTCAATGAGAATCCTTCAGGTTGCTCCATATATACTTCTTCCTCTAGATCTCCATTAAGAAATGTTGACTTAACATCCATCTGATAAACTTTAAAGTTCTTATGACATGAATAAGAAAGAAACATTCTGATGGCTTCCAATCTTGCCACTGGTGCAAAAGATTCATCAAAGTCCTGACCTTCAACTTGTCCATATCCTTTACAGACCAATCTAGATTTATTTCTAACAACTTGTCCTTTTTCATTCATTTTATTCTTGAACACCCATTTGGAACCTATTACATTCTTATCTTCAGGTCTAGGGACTAGCTCCCAAGTATTTTTTCTTCTCAATCTGATCAAGCTCTTCATTCATTTCTCTAACCCAATCATCATGTTGGCTGGCTTCATAAAAAAATTTAGGTTCAGTCATAGATAAAAAAAAACAACACGAGATTGTTCTGAGTCTTTAATCAATTTGCTTCTTGTCTGAACTCCTTTATTTATATCTCCAATTATCTAATTTTCAGGATGATTCTTTCTAACAATTCTAAGAGGTGATTTTGCTTCTTTCTGTTGATTTGTGTCAGCTTGAGTATTCGTATCTTCATCTGATTCATATTCTTCCCTTTCTAATCCTTGGACCTGTTCATCTTCATCTTCAACTATATCTTTTGTGCTTGGTTCAACACTGCTTACATTTCTGACCTGGATTTCTTCATCAACTTTTATGTCTATACAATCAACCATTTTATGCAGTCTCTTATTGTAACATCTATACCCTTTACTATTTGTAGCATAACCCAAGAAGATACCTTCATCAGCCCTGTCATCATATTTGTCAATATTTCCATCATTGTTCTTGATATAACATTGACTCCCAAAGACTTTAAAATGCTTGATTGAAGCAGGTCTTCCAAACCATAGTTCATAAGGAGTCTTGTCACTATGTGGCCTGAGATGAGCTTTGTTAAGGATATGAACAGTTGTATGAATTGCTTCTACCCAATATTTCTGAGGTATGTTCCTTTCATTCATCATTGATCTTGCCATTTGTTGTACTGATCTATTCTGCCTCTCAACAACTCCATTTTGTTGTGGAGTCCTTGGAATTGTGTGCTCTCTTTTGATCCCATGTTTATCATAGAACTCTTTGAAGTTCCATGAACTAAACTCTCCTCCTCTATCAAACCTTACTGCCTTTAATCATTTTCTTGTTTGATTCTCAGTCAGAGCCTTAAACACTTTGAATTTTTAAAATGCTTCAGATTTTTCCTTCAAAAAGGCAACCCGTGTTAGTCTAGAATAATCATCAATAATCAACATAAAATATTTTTCTTTTCCTGTACCTTCTTTCCTTGATGGTTCACATAAATCCATATGTACTAACTAGAGAGTTTTTTCTATTGAAGGAAAGTTTTTAGATTTGAACTGAGTGTGAGTCAGCTTTCCTATCTGACAGGGTTTACAAACAGAGTCATATGTCTTTGATATCTTCGGAAGATCTTTTACTGCCCCATTGTTTCTGAGCTTGATTATATGATCAAAATTTAGGTGTCCAAGTTTCCTATGCCACAACCAACTTTCATCATACTTGCTTAAGTGACATTCTTCTTTTTCTTCTTTTAACACATAGACATTGTTTTATGTTCTTATCCCTTTTGCAACTAGTTGTCCTGAATTCACAGATTTTATTCTATGGTCTTTAGAGGTAAAAACGACTTCACATCCTTGGTCACAGACTTGACTGAGACTAAGCAGATTATGTTTCATACCTTCTACAAACAGCACATCTTGAGCTTTCCCTTTGCCATTACTCAAACTTACCATTCCTTTACCTTTTATTTTTCCTGGTGCATCATTTCCAAAAGTTACATTCCCTTATTTTCTTTCACTTAGAGTTAGAAACTTACTTTTGTCTCCATTCATATGTTTGGAACATCCACTGTCAATATACTAGGGATTATTTTGTCTTTGGGCTGATAACACTAGTCCACACTTGTCATCTGCTTTCTTCTTCCAAACCTTGACATTTTCAGCAGTGGGCATCAAATCTGGCTTGTAATTCCTTAAGCGACAGTCTGCAACTTTATGTCCATAATTATGGCAGTTGTAACATTTTGGTTCACTAAATAACAGATCATAACGATTGTTATTCTCATAACTGTTGTTGTGTTTCACCTGTGTCCTTCTCCCAGTCATCACATGATTTATAGTCTGTGATTGTTTGTTGCTTGGTTGTCTCAATCTTTGCGGTGGTAGATAATTATTCCTTGAAAAACTTGACTGCTCATATCTAAATATTAAAGAACAATTTATAGATTTGTGACCAAAGTTAGAGCAGAAAAAACAATAACCGTAGAAAAAACCTTTGTACCTTGAAAAAAATTGTCTTCTTTGAGCAGGTCAATTTCTTTCATGCCGATAATCTCTCTGATCTACAAATTTGGTTCTGGTACTTTTTCTTTTATTCCTTCTTGGTGGTTGATTTTCTTTCTTTGTTTCTGCAGAGTGACTGTTGTCAATATTTGAGGATTTGACAAACTTGATAGGTTCTGTATTACTTGGATGATCACTACTTGATCCTTCTTCATACCCCAATCCAGCTTTCAACTTTGGGTTTCTTTGCTGATTTAGAATGGAGGTTAATCTTTCTGAGGCTTTAATACTTGGCAGATTTTGGTGATACAATCCCTTAAACTTCTCCATTTCTTTTCTGGTTTTTACTATCTCTTCTTCTAAGGATTCACACCTCTCTTTCTTCTCTGACAACTATTGTTTCAATATGTCTTCTATTTTCTTTGAGTCTTCTAATTCCACTTTCAACAGGGAAAAGTCTTCATCAGGTTGTTTACTGTCTTTCTCGAACTGTATAAGCAATTGTTTTTTCTTTCTGTTCTTAATTCTGAGTCTGTCAATCTCTTCCAGTGCACTGATCAGTTCTCCTTCCATATCAACAATAGCTTCTTCATCAGTATCATCACTACCTGTGATTTTATTATCATAATCCTCTTTGGCCATAAGCATGAAGTCATTTACCTTATCTTCACAGGAAGAGTCACTATCGGTGTCTTCTGAGGAATTGTCATTATTTGCACACAA
>ML782725.1:611610-634597 GCA_009831015.1 Picea engelmannii
AGCATTTGAAGGGCAACTTGCCTTGATATTTTCCTGATCCTTTCTTTAACCTTCTCACAAATTTTGCCTCAATATCATCTAATTCTGAATCAGTATTCTTGTCTGCTTTAAACGATGCTTCTCTAGTAATGGATTTATCTTTGTTAATTATCATTTCATATGCAGTTAAAGTTCCTAGAAGTTTATCAATGGACAGAGTTTTAGGATCATTTAGTTCTTCTATTGTAGAGACTTTTGGATTAAATTTATCAAGTAGAGATCTTAAAATCTTTTGAACTAAGAGTGATTCTTCAAACTTCTCACCAAGACCCTTCATGGAATTCACAAGTTCTTCAACTCTTAAAAAATACTTTCTAACTGTTTCATCTTCATTCATCTTTAGTTGTTCAAAATTCAACCTAAATGTTTGAAGTTTGGAATCTTTTACTTTCTCATTTCCTTCATAGCTGCTAATAAGTTTATCCCACATTTCTTTGGCAGTTTGAAGATGCATCACCTTTACAAACTCAACTTCTGCAATTCCATTCAAGACAGCATTCATTCACTTAGCATTAAAGCTAAATTCTAACTTATCATCCTTCGAAGCTAGCACAACAGGCTTTATGTATCCAGTCTCTACTACATCCCAAACATCGGCACCTAAGGCCATTAGGTATGTTCTCATTCTAACCTTCCAAAAGGAAAAATTTGTTCCATCAAACAGAGGAGGCTTACTAGCTGAAGTTCCTTCATGACTTTTCATGTTTAAGCTTACAGATCTACCTTTAAATAAAAGTAACCCACTCTGATACCAGTTGTTGAAATAACTAAGACAACTAAGAGGGGGGGGGGGGTGAATCAGTTGTTACTATGCTTAAACAAGTTTAATTCAATTAAACCATTTTTAATCTTTCTCCAAGTGACCATCAATATTATACTACATATGGACAACATAAATAATGAGCATCACTCACATATAAGATATACACAGAGACATATTTTCACGAGGAAACCCATAAAGGGAGAAAACCTCTTCTTCTTTGAAATGATAAACAGTCTTTTAAGTTTTGTACATCATTTATAATTGAGCACCAACTCAATGTGAGGCTACTACCTCTGTTTTACAAGCTCCAACCTATTTGAGAGCACCAACTCTCTGTTTTCTCTAGCACCCACTAGAAGGAAGCAACAACTCCCTAAGTGTTCCAGCACCAACTGGATGGAAGAAACAACTCCCTAAGTGTTCCAGCACCAATTGGATGGAAGCACCAACTTCCAGTCACACAGGCACCAACCTGTATAACAAAGAACAATTGTTCTCCCTTGCACCACCCTGCCACCCTGGTTTTTCTAGATGCAACCAGATGGAAGCTACAACTCCCTGTGTTCAAGCACGCACTTGAACCTCTGAGGACAACATTCCTCCCTAGCACCTCCCTACCACCCTTATTACAAATAAATGATTGAATAACCAACAACACAGATAAATCAATTCTTACCACTTCTTCATTGTTCTACAATTCTTCTCTGCTACACTATTCTTTTGCTATGTTCATACTTGGCTTGATTTGTTGTCTCTTTCTATCTATTCTTTCTCTGTCCTTCTCATGCTTTTTGATATGTGCACATTCTACTCTCTTCACCTTTTCTCTTCTGTTCAGCTTATGTTCCTTATCTCTGAGCTTTCTTCACACTGCGTATATTGTAGTTTTACCTTTCTATAGTTCAACTCATTTTTTAGTCAGAATAACCAACATTGCACTGTCGTCTCATATCTTCTTTTATTCACACACACCTTAGCAACTGAATCGCCAACCGATCAAGAATCATGAATCAATTTTTCTAACTGAATCATAACTAATCAATTAATTGTGAGGTGAAACAGTAGCCCTTCGATCATATTGGAATTCACCTGCACCGTTGGATTACAAGAAACAAAATGTCTTTCGCATTTCGTATTTCGCATTTCGCAAATTCCTATTGCCTCTCCAAGTCGCGATCCCCGAAATGGATCCAGATCAACGGTCCACAAAATTTCATAAGATGATCCCTTCTTTTCCTAATCGAACGGCTGGCGAAATTTCAGTGTTTTTCCCTTTGAGTCTTCGAGACTCACAATAGTCCCTTTCGGCATTTTGCGATTTCGCATGTCGCGAATTCCTGAAACTCCATGTTGCGATCCCCGGGACTCCATGTTGCAATTTCTCATTTTGGAATTTCACGATTTCGGCAATTCTTGTGATGAGATATCTTGACGCTCCATGTCGCAATCCCCAAAACTCTGAAACTTCATGTCGCGATCCCCGAAACTCCATGTCGCAATTTCTCACTTCGGAATTTCACGATTTCGACAATTCTTGCGATGAGATGTTTCGACACTCCAAATCCCGGTATCCGGAACTCCGAAATGGAGTTATTTCCCGGTCTGTAAAACTCTTTGTTGATGTGCTTGTTTCACAATTTCGACGTTTTGCATTTCGCGACTTCAGGACTCCCGTGATGAAGAGTCTAGACTCTTGACTCCTCCAACTCCCGGTTTCTGGAACTCCGAAATGGAGTTATTTCCTGGTCTACGAAACTCTTTGTTGATGTGCCTGTTTCGGGATTTCGGTGTTTCTCATTTCGCTACTTCGGGACTCCTGTGATGAAGAGTCTTGACTCTTGACTCCTCCAACTCCCGGTATCCAAAACTTCATTTTCCCAGTCTGTGAAACTCTGAAATGGAGTCTTTGACATACTCTGATCTATCACATTTTGGGATTTTCTGCCATGAGTTGCTTCCTTGACTCCTGGAGTTTACGATTCTGATCTTGCCATGCGATCATTGTTGCGTTGTTGGTATTGCCACTTTCTCTTGTTCATCATCGTCGGGCTGAGCTTGCCATCAATGAAAAACAAATACTCTGCCTTATGTCTTCCCGTAATAAATATGCCAACATATCTCTCCTCTCCTCTGAATGGGAGATGATCCTGGAGGACGATAAGGCACCACATCTGCATTTTTGAGAGCACTTGAAGTCTTGGATAAATGACAAAAACATTTTATAATTAAAATATCAATAACATCATATAATGAAAAAATTTCTTCTTATGTATGTCTCCCCACTGGGATCCCTTAGGTGGAGCTAAGTCAGGATCCCCACGTAAATCCGTCATGACGTAAGCATATTCCTCCACCATGATTAGATGATCTCTCAGCCACTGGAAGAAAGCTTAGTCATATTTGACGATAGACATGCCACCGTGATGAGCCATCAAATCCACCCATCTTTTCATCCATGGATCTTGTGGAGTGGGTATGCCCCACTCCACCTATAGACGTAATATGGGGACCCTCTCCAAGAAGAAGGATACTAAAATGGATCCATAACCAAATTGTTTCAACCAAACATTCTGACACTTTGTCAGTTGCTTCTTCATGTTCTTCAAGAGACCCTCGCACCAATTGAAGACCTAGGGCTCCATACACTCTATGGCGTACTGAGAGTTGCAAATCCATGTGGGTAGCCACACTCCCTACCATCTAGGTGATATTATATAGGATGGTTCTCAATAGTAAATCTCAAACATCCCTAACGAAAACCTTCCCATTATAATTTATGTACCTGGCACGTAGTGGTGTGCAACATAATAGTCCATGGTTCTCCTCCACCCCTACTTCCCGAGAGTGATACCCGAGAGCCTCAACGACATAACCCCATCAAAAAGTAAATTCCATCTCTCTCTAAGGTGAGTGTATGCACACCCACGTGAAATACTTGTTCATTTACATCCCACATGTGGACTAGATACTCCAACAATCTCAATTGGGCTCTCATGCCCTAAATTTTTAAAATTTTGAGTAAACCACACTCTTGGAGTGTCATCACAGTGCCCAGGTCATTCCCAGCAAAGTAGTCTTCTTCCTCGTGCTCACGTTCCCTCCAATCGAGCATTTTGACTGAGGAAAACCTACCAAGCAACATCAAATAATGATTAGATTCATCAAAAATCATTTCTTGGGAGTTTTCCTAACTTATTTTCTTTTTTCGAAAATTGAGTTGCAGTCATCGCAGGGGCTTGCTTTTACACAGAGCGACGTCGTCGCACCCTGGATATGTGTCCCCTGTGACGATTTGGGATCGTCGCAGTTCACGATAGCGTGAGCCTGCGACGATATCAAAGTGTAAGGACTCCCAAAAAATCGACGTTAACTCAAATTTAAACCATGAAAAGAGAAAGGGGCAAGAGACCACCTTTTTGATGGAAGCAGTTCGTGAAATGGTCCAACAGGTGTTCCAGAATCGGCGCTTGAAATTTGGAAGAAAATGAGGGTTTTGGGCACTATTTTGGGTGAAATTGCAAAATGAAATGATAAATGGGTTATTTTGACCTATTTTATTACTTTTTACCATATTTTATTGCAAATTAATTTATTTTTAAATATTTTACCTATGCCCTAAGTCTAATAAACTTTGCAAAGTGTTTTCTATTACAGATTGAAATATCTAAGGACGAGACGTTTGACATGGATCCACCATTTTTGGTCTTTTTTTGTGTTTTTCTCATGTACATATACTTTTAGGGTTTTTTAGAAAAACTTTGAGCACAGTCTTAATTCTTTCTCGCGCTCGTGAAACCATGAGAATGCAATCGAGTAACCTTTTATCGTTGTTTTGAACTCGCACTGGTAATATGAAAAATGAACTATACAGAGTATCCTTTAAGCTCTTTTCAAGCTCCCTAAACACAAAAAGATAACCGAGTGACCTTGTTCTTTTCATGCTCTTAAAAGTATTTGAAAAAAAATTTGATGAGTGGTATATTATCTCTTTTTCGATCTCATCGGACTAGCTTACGAAAAAGGACATTTTGGAGTTTTCTTTAAGTGTTTTTCAGACTCTCTAAACATGAAAAACCCCTAATTTTTCTTTCTTTAGACTCGTAAAACAAGCATTGAAAGGCCCATATGGGACCGAACCACTCCTTCTTAGGATTCGTTAAACATACTCTGAGGGACTCATCTGAAGGATGAGCTTACATTACAAGCATATGTTATCCTCCTCGAGCTTGTGTAAAAATAAAGAGGTACTCGCCAGAAATGGTGGGGGGAAATTGGGAAAGAAATGTATATGTATCTATGTTAGTGGAAGAAAGTCGCTCTTGAACATGACACACCCCTTCATCAATGTATCTGGGTTGGGAAATCCATTTGTCTCTCGTTTGACCATCCACAAGTTCATATTTTGGGTCCTCCTTGAGTCAATGTTTCCAAGACAATTGTCGTGTCATTCATATGTTCAAGAGAAGTCCAAGCTAAACAAGCCTTCTATCGATTCAGTCATCTGCAGTTATAAATTTTCTACCATGTCATCCTTCCCTGAGTCAGTTTCGAATCACTTCATACTTTGATCTACTTCAAATCTATTACACATTTCATGTCATTGATGGGGGATACATTAAGTCCCTCCTATGATGAGTCTTTTCCTTTCGACTGCAACTCATTATCTAGGAACAAGACTTAGAAATCATTTAGTACATTGGAGCTTGCATGCCTCAATGACAGGTCTCTTCGCTTTCAACAGTGGGTTCACATCATTGGCCCCTAATTGGAATATTCCATCAAGTGTTTGACTTCAACTCATTCATTCACATTCGTTGGATTGTACTAAATTACCTTGGGAGTCATTGACATCAATGGTGATTTCCCTTGCACTTGTTAACGGTTTTCATTAATGACCAGTCATCAAGTGGTTTCTACCATGTTCAATTTTGACACCTGTAATCACATGGCTAGATTCGTACTTAGAGATGATGGAAATGAATACCCTGGATCTCACCATATCAGTCCAGGTTTCCACGGAGTATTCATAAGTTTGTACTGACACAGATCCATTGTGTATGTCTCATGGATATGTCTGAATTTGAATTCTTTAAAGCGCATAGATCCACATTGTATTTCTGGTGGCTATGTTGAATCATGATGACATGGATCCACAGTGTATGTTTAGTGGCCATGACTCACTTGACACTTATGATTAGATTCACTTGTAGTCTGAGTATGGGAATGCCTACCTTAGAATATGGTATATTATTAAGCATATGTTTGATTGTTTGCAGGTTCCCGACTGATGTGCTCCTTGTTTTAAACACACACATTCTACAAAGTATTTCAGTTGTCATAGGTTCCAACTTCATACTTTGGGGGGCATTATGTTACACATTATTTTGGTCACCCCAGTGATCAACTGACGACATGTGCATAACTCACTTCCATGTTCCCTAAAAACACTAAAAGAGAATTTCTCCATGAGAAAGTGGATAAGCTTTTCTTCCTTAAAAACTATGTCAAAGGAGATCGTTGCACCCTGCTCTATGCTTAGGGTGTGATGATGCTTGATCATCGCATGTTGCACCAAATTTGGATTGCGGCGTTGTTGCAGGTTGCCTATGAATAGGGTGCGACGATGCTTAAACAAGGGAAAAGTGAAACTCACGAATGTTCTAGAAGGGGATCTTCTAGAAGATGAGGTGGCCTCTGATCGGTTTGGATCCTACTCGCTTCTCTGATTTAGTGGGATCATCCTAATCTCCTCATCCATCCCTCTTTCACCCTATATAAAGAGGGATATCTTATGGAAAAGGCTAAGGCTTGTTTGCATGAAGAATTTTTCTATAGATTATACTAGAGATATCTTTGCTTTAGCTCTCTAAGTCAGGTTGTGGATCTTATTCATCAAAGGCATTGGAGCAAAGGTGTGTGTGTTGGATAAAAGAGCCATTGTAAGGGACCTTGCAACATCAAGGCATGGGTTGTATTCTCCACTTTCCTTTAATATAATGCATCAATACATTTCTTCCCTATAAAGGTGTCTTTACTTTTATTGTATAACTCCTTGATCTTATACATAGAATTCATTGGAATATATATATCTTTGCTCTCTCTCTTTGTTGGTTTGTGCTTCTTAAACAAGTTCACCATCCCGCAAATCCAAAGATGGAGCGACAAGGATGACACTAACAAGGATCAAGCGTCATTTAAAAGGTATGTCATTTGTCCCTCTTTGAACTAGTTTATATGAAAATGAAGTCTAAGGTGAAGTTTGTATTCTACCTTGTTTTGTTCTAGCTTCATGTTGAATTTAGGGAGATTAGTTTGTGTTCGCACTTACTGATTTTTCCGATAACATTGTGTAACACCATAAATCCTAATAATGGTGGAGTATTCATCTAGGTATCAATATCTAACATATTCCAATACTTCTATAGCTTCTGGAGATATCATTAGGCAAGGCTTACAAAAGATGAGCTCATACAATTGCACCAAGAAGCCATCATAGATAAGTGAAAACTAAAATGTATACATGTTCTTCCATAAGTCATTGAAATAGACATGAACATGGGACTACTCTGGGGACCAAGACCAACTCAACCCTATGAATATGTTGGAATCACAAACCCCACCTAATAGGTAGGAAGACATTTAAAATTATGGGGTTTTTAAGACTGCATCTAACTGAGGTTTTCCTATATCTTTTGGCAGTGAGTTGGAGAGGATAGCATCCCAGTTGAAAATTTTTCCTCCTTTAGTTATCTCATACACCAATGGCACCCAACCTATCCTAACATGAGTTGCATTTTTCTATCCATAGATATTGCTTACCAATTGGGTTTCACATGTGTATCCTGACCTGAGATATATGGTGGGGAAAGGATTATTGTTTAGAGCTTTGAAATTCCTCCCTTTATCATACTAATTAGTAAGGATTTCATAGCAATTATGGTCATGAGTAAAGACTCTCAATCACTCATTGGTGAAGTAGATTTCAACCTTTGATATCTTTAAATAGTAAGCTTCAAGATCTGTTGATGTGAATGATCCAACAAACTTCCCCTAGTCATTCATAATTCCTCTATTGCTTACCTTTGTATGTTGTATCAGATATCTGATCAATTCTACATAGGGTATTATCGGAGATCTAACTATTGCATTGTGTATGAAGTAATTTTTCCAATTATGTGTTATGGTGAGTTCTTCTTCTTCTCTTTTATCCAAGTTTTCTTCATCCTTGATCCCTTTCCCATCTTTGATCAAATAGAATACTTCATTGTATGTGTGAGCCCCATAAAATCTAGTAGAGTATGAGGTATCTATATAAATAGGAAATTTAACTTCTTTGGTATTATGGGATTCCATGATTTGTTGCTTTCCCTTAACAAATCGCTTCTCCTTTTTAATTGATGCTTCTATTGTTGTGGAGGTATGCTTTCCTTGTTTCCTTAGTAACCTCTACGATTTCAATCAGATCCTTCAATTGACATGTTATTAGTTACTCTTTTTTTCCTTTCTTCCTCCTGATCTATCCTTTGGTAGCCATTTATAAATTCCTACATGTTAGCACAACACATAAACAAGGCATGTAGGGCTTAGCTCAAACAATTGAATTAAATGGATTAATAACTTCCTTCTAGCAATTCAAAATGAAAACTAGTTTTAAGGATGGTGATGTTAACCCTGAATTAAGGTGCATGGTGTTGTAGTAAACGTATACCTTTGAATTTTAGCCGAGATTTGTAGTTCAAACTTGGTATTTATCATAATCAATTTGCAGGGAAAAACAAAGAAAATTAGAGCTCATGTAAGTTCTCACTTAGATGAAAACACTAATTTCGATAATGGGAAGAGGAAATCTATCAAAGATGCATACAATCACAAACTAAATTCAAACTAATAAAAATCTGAATGCATATTGATATCATGGTAAGCTAAAACAAATAATGCATCTAAGTAGCTCATTTTAAAAATTAAACTTGGTAAGCGAACAAGAGCATTTCATAATTGAGTACTTGGTTTAGCAAAGATTATAGATAGGTAGGTATTTCTATGTTGTAATGTTACTGAATTATTTTGTAATTTCAAGCATTACAAAGGGAATTCAATCATCACTTTAGTGCATAGACTATTCAAACAAATGAGCTTTTACATTCGACTTCAAACTTTTAATTCAAAAAAACCCAAAGGGAAAGCTTGCATTTATTTGTAAGTTCAAAAGGTGGTGGTTTGAGTTATGGAATTATCAAATTGAGCTAAGAAGAGACATGCTTTAAAAGAACATTAATGTACAAGTGACATGTATATGTTAAAGAATCCAATTTGAACTTTTAAAATTCCACACGTGTGAAGAGTTCGAAAGCGAAGGGGGTTTTGAAAAATTGGGACCCGTTCTCACTATATTTAGGAGATGTGTGGATCAATCTAGCCATTGGACCCAGTCATGGAATTGGAGCAAGGGCTCATGAGGAGGAGGCTGGATTCAAAAGTTTAAACTGAGTAGTAAAATCAATGCATTATGAGAATTTAGTGGAAAGAAGTCTAATTTTGAAAATCTCGTTGATCACAATCGAGGTCCAAATATTTTTTAAAGCAATGCTTCATGTTTGGGAGCAAGAGTTTAAAGGATTCAAGGAGGCTTCGAAGAAAATAAAAGAAGGCAACAAAATTTGTTGACAAGGGAGGTTGACTTGAAATCGAGTCTGATTGAATAATCAAGACCCCTTCTCACTATCTTTCAATGAGGGAAGGCTTAATTTAGAAGATTAGGCTCAATCACCAAATTGAACCAATATTTCAAGAACTTTGGTGGCAGGAGGGTCCGGTTTGAAGATTTGGATTGATTAAAGAATATATCCTTCCAAGGTTCAACCCAAAGCTCGAAGAGAAGGTAAAAAAAATACAAAATCATTGAACAAAAATGAAAAGTTTGAATAGTTCAAATGATGATAGAAGGGCCCAACTTGGAAATCGGGGTCGATCTCAAAATCGAGACAGCTCAGCAAAGGATGGTGTAGTTAGGGCCCTATTTTTTAAGTCGATATCGATAGAGAAATTAAGGGAAGGCAAGTTTGAAGATAAGAAGAATTTGAAAAGAAAAGAAATAACATTCAAAAAAATAATAGAAGGGACCTAATGTTGAAACCTCACATGATTTTGAAATTGAGAAAGGAGAATGCAAGCAACATGAAAAATGAGGTCCAATTTGACAATCAGTCCTAGCTTGGGAATCGAAAGGGAAAAGTTCGAATAAGAAATATAAGGAAGAAACGAGAATTGAAAGAGTTTAAACAAAAAGTTTTGGATTCAAAAGAAAATAAATTTTAGTAAAAAAAGAAAAGGAGATCGAACTAAAGGAAAAAAAAAGAAAAAGAAAAAGATGAGGAAATGGGCCCAATTTGGGAAATCAGAGCAAAATTCGAAAAGTAAGCAAGTTAGAAACCTATTAAAGAAAAAAAATAGTTCAAGTTAAAAGAATGAATGAAATCGAGTCATAATTTAAGTAAGTGAATCATGGAGGCTCGTCTAACTTATTCATTTCAAAAGAATCGAAAGAAACCAAGGTTGCAAGGAAATGAGATGATATCATTATAAATTCCAAAAAGAAGAAGGAAGGGGTCCCAAGTTTCGCTCAAAACTTAGGGGGTTGTTGAGGGAACAACACCTTTGTATAATATCTTGGTTTTGACCTTTGGGGTATAATATACCAAACCATGAATTATTTGTAAATGATGTGGTTTATGTGAAAGAAATCAATCCATGTAGGCTAGTTAAATGACCCTATGTGTAAATAGTGTAAATGTGTGTGTATGGATTCCTAGTGTGGAGCTCAAGGCTAAGGCGTGACTAGTAAATGCGTATGTGTATGCATATGATTGTGGCGTAGTTGGTATGTTTTCATGGGTTTCTTGTGTTATGAAAAGCATGTATTAAAAGGAAATGCATAATTATTTTGAAGGCATCCTTTAAGGGGAGGTTTCCCTTGAGCCCTTCGTCATATGTCTGTAACATATCCATGCATGACACGAATAACCTGCAATTTCGTTAGCAATTATCCTTGACTTTTATCTCCACTCCATTTGTTCCTCCTCAAGCGCCCCACCGCCTCAAATGCCCTACCGCCTCTATCATTTTCTAAAATGATACAATAAGCAATTTCTTTTGTAGTTTATTGCAAATTGTTTACTACTGTTTGTAGGGCACGATCCATGTTGCTCACTGCAGTAAATTTCGACTGTGTTGACTGTATTGCTTTTCCAATGAAACCAGGTTCGGGGATATGAATCGGTATCTGGGTGGGTGGATTAAAGTCCCTGTATTCCCCGCTTGGAGGAAAATCGGTCTGCTTCTCTTGGTGGAGTTGATCAACTTTTAGGTTCCAATCTCTGATATCTTTGGTGATTATGTAGTGGCATAAGTAGTTAGGGAAACAACCAAGGAATTTTTTTGTTGTTGCTACTCGTTGCCAATATACACATAAGTGTTTATGGCCTTGTCTGCCTTATCCAACCACTTCTTCACATCATTTATTACATCGTTGAGACATTGAACTTGAGCTTCCATGTTGCTAACTGCTTGAGGCAAAGAAATGACCATTTTCACCTCTTGAACAACCTTTTTCAGAAGGCTGGTCAAAACATTGGCTGCACCCCTAGTCCCAATATTCAAGTAGTTAGCCATTCCCTTCACTAGAGTGAGAAAGCCTAAGTTCTTTCAAAGGTGGCAATATCAATATTTCTCTTCCCATCGCTAAAGCACTAGCAAGATTAGGATTTCTCTTTGCTCAAATTGGGCCAACGGTCTGAATGCATCCACGAAGTAGTAGCGAACCACAACTATTAATTTATTTTCTATTTCCAACGGACCCTACTCTACTCTTTATCAATCCTTTTGTTTCATTCCACATTATTAGCTACCTATACATCTATGAATATGTAGTATGCCAAACTAACTTCCTTTCTGATGCATTTTGAATTGGAATCAACAAGCATTATGCAAAATCGGCATGCCAATTTTTTCCACAAGTCATTTGTAGTGACTTGCTAGAGCGGCAATCACATACTGCTAATTAAAAAAATAAAAAAACAGATAGGGATATGAGGCAGTGTTGGTAACAGAGGAAAAGAGAAAGACATTACCCCGAAACCATTGGGTATATCGAATTTCATTGTCAATGAGGGTAGAAGAATCATCCATATTGCAGCCTTAAAATTCTATACTTTTACAATCAAATTTTGGATCAGAATTTACAATCGAGTTGTAACAAATTTATCGAGTTAATGAGAACTGAGACCTCAAAACGAGAACTATGGCCCCAAAAACCCATATTTTGCATAAAAAAACTTCAAAATCAACCCCCAAATCAAAAAGTGGTGCTACCGGTAGCACCATTTTTTTAAACGGGGTCAAAATTACAAAAAAAATCAAACATGACCTTCAAAACTCATATAGTAGCTCAGAAAAACCTTAAAATCAACACCTAAAAAAAATATGCTTTTGAAAAGAAAAAAAATCTAAACGTTAAAATTTTAGATAATTTGAAATTGTATTTTTAGCACTTGGCACCATTAAAACCAAAAACTCAAAATCAACCATCAAATTGAAAAGTATTGCTACCAATAGCACCCATTCTAAAATTGGGGTATGAAAATGACACATTTTTATCAAGTGGTAAAAGAACTCATCATTACTATAAACAAAATCATAAAATCAACCCTTAAATGTTTACTTTTAAAATCTTATTATCACTCAAAGCACGAGGTAATACATAATGCCATGAAAATATCACAATATACTTTAAAAATTCAACGTCACCTTTTAATAATTTTTTTACTTTTAATAAAAAAAAAAAATACAAGTTACATTGAATGAAACATAAATTATTTCTTAAAAGTATTGTTATATTGTCCATATTCAAAACATAGGAGCTAAGAAATTTTATTATATTATCCATAATCAAAACATATAATTCATAAAACATAAAAAAATATTCATAACTTCATTTAAGATCATATGTAAGTTCAATGCTCATTTCTAGTTACCATACAAACATCATATGGATCAAAAATATATAAAATGTTTCATACACTTATTCAGATTAACTCATGGTTTCTGAAATACCACCAGACTCTACATTGTCTTTAGATAAATGATTGGATGAAGATGTAGATGATCCATACTTTTCTCTATTGTCGATGAATGCACCATCTGAGTCTACATGCATGCCCAACATTTCATATGTCAAATGCCTTTTATATCTACAGCTAGGTTCAACAGACTCCCATATTGCATTTATTTATTGTGGTAGAAACCTCTTGATAATATATGTTGTATTGGAGCGAAGAGTTCCTCTCTTTGTCAAATTGAAGTCATAAACAAGTGTTTCAACATCATCTAATTTTAAGAGGTCAGTGCGACGACGAGTTGTATTTTGACCCTTTCTTTTTCTCTTTCTATTAACATGTTTCTCAACCACCATCTTTGGCTTGTACACACCATTGAATGGGTGTGTACTTGTTGCATACCAATGCACTTCAATTGCATTAACATCATCATTTTCTTTCTCAATCTTTATCGCCTTTCCAATCCAAAATGGATAACCATGTGGATTTTCAGTCGCTAAAACTGCAATCATGCTACCCTTCTTAATATCTTGTATTGAACCCTTGAAAAGGTCTTCCTTGGCTTCACGTTGTGCAGATGACCTTCATGAACCAATATACATTTCTCTTTTGATCTGGATTATTTTCGGCACGAAATGGGAGCGGATATATAATAAAGAATTGCACAGAAATATTATGAATATCAAATAATATAACAAAAATGTATCATAGATGCAACCATAAACATATAGATACAGTAATACACAATTTCTATTAATGAAAGAAATGTACAAAGACTGTAAAGATACAGAGTGGAAGGCTCGCTAGAATGGTGGCAGCTTATATCTGAGAAGAGATGTGATGGTTACTCGCATTCGCAAGAATATGATTATTACAATGAGGCTCCAAAGGCATTTTTAACATAAGTAAAATCCAAAACCCTAACCCCAGAAGATGAAAAGACATAAGGTTTGCGGGCCCCGATGGGGGTAGTTGATACATCAACTTCCCGGGGGCGTAACTTTTGCATATGATATTTGTTTGGGGCGCTCGATACATCGTTAGAAAGATCTATCCGAGGAATACAATTGTTGATAATGAATATCAAGTCCAAAATGGACTCATATTCTCTAGAAGTTCAGGACCCTAAAAACGGCTCTGGAAGTTCAGGACCCGAAAAACTGCCAAAAATAGTAAATTACCAAAATTGCTAGAAAATTGTATTGAGCCAGTTGGAAAAGGTGGGTGGCCACCGATATCCACCTGGATCATCTTTCCTCTCCTTGTGTAAACCCATAGCACCTTGAGATTCTTGTTGAACTTCAACAATGTTTGTTTCTTCAGATTCATTTGGCATATTTTGTGGCCAATGAAATGGAGTCTTCAACATTGTATCTTCGTTTGTTGAGATTGAAATTATGTCACTTTGACTATTGAAAAAATAAACCCACAAAACAGAATCAACAACATCAAAGTACTCATATGTATCCTTAATGGACTTTTTTATTTCTTCCAGGCATTCAAAATAATCTACATCTCTATTACGCCTTCGTGCATTATGGATTTTAGCAACTGATTGTAAAAATAATAACTTTGATGCAAATATTGGACGATCTGGAATGAAATTCAAAAATGTTAAACATGATGAAGGCATGTTGACGCTTGAATCTGTTAGGACCGAAACAACAACCTTATGAGGATGTAAAATCCCCCTGCGCTTTTATAGAGGTGGTACGCCTCTTTTAGATTTTCTTGAGATTTTTAAATATTCAAAATATGGGATTTGACAGAAGTCCATGGTGGTAACAGAAATATTACAATAAAATAAAGGGGAAATTTGAGAAAGGACCAGGAACCGAACACATTCACACATTTAAAACAAATAAGCAAAATTTCCTCACATCCGTCATAGCTTAAGAAAAATATTTATGATCACATAAAAATAAAAAGAAGATGATCTGCATGCATAATAGAACTTTAACAGAGTGGATACATGGGAATATAATGATAGATCAACCTCAAATACTTTATATTCTGAAAACAGGGTTACAAAGCACAATCGAGATTGTTCTCAAAGTAGTTCTCTTGAAATTTCCAAAAATATATAGTTTATTAGATATTCTTGAAATTGTAAATGTGTTTGTCTTAAAGACTAGTATTGGGGCTCCCGCGGACCATAAAGCAAATAAATACAAGAAATAATCTTTTAGAAAGAAGAAGGTGGGCAATAGAAGGATCAACACGACCTAGTAAGAAGAAAAAATGAGTTATCGATCTTCGGTTAAACCTTTCTAATGAAAAAGGTGGAATAATTGGATGAAAGACTTGATAAATAAAAGAAGGATGTGATCAACGTAAACTTACTATGATGGTCGCTCCTTGATAGTAAAATATAAGATGTAAAGAATCATACAGGAAATATGATTCCCACTAGATGATGAAAATACAAAAGAAAAAAATCGCAAAGGAAGTGATATATTTAGAGTTGTGGATAGCTATTTTCAATTGAGATTTAGAACTAGACAGGTATGGGATTTGATAGATGAGATCTTCACCCTATGGGAAAATATTAGTATAAAAAATCAAAGAGTTAAGGAGGCTAAACCATTGATATGTGGCACAAGTAAGACAGGGCCTGACATAAAAAATCTTCTAAATGGTATGACTATAACACCTTGGAGATCAATACGAGTGAAGGATGATAAACTTATCATAACTATATTATCACGTGTTAGGTCGGGAGAATTGTCAATGGAAGAAATGTGTGATGAATTTAAAAAGTAAGTTTGTTGAGTTATTTTTATTTATGTTAGGACAAGAAAATTAATTTTTCAAGTTTAACATATCAGTTTAACATTATTTTTGTTTTATTTAGTCACAAGGTGTATATGAGAATACAAGAGGAAATGGTTAAGATGTTGAATGAAGAAAGTTGGGATGATGTTAAACTCAACTATCCAAATTCAAGCTCTTCAACAGTATTGAAACAATTTTTTTGTGGCATTCAAAAAGATATGTTGATTTATTACATTCATATTATCTGTTTGTAAGTTAATTTATTTCTATTTTAATAGTTATAGATATATAACTATATGTTTATTTGTTTCATTAAATATTCCAAAGAAGAATGCAGATGGAATACCTGAAACTTTCAAAAGTTTTATTCAAAAATCCAAGTTTGAAAGAGAAAGAAGGAGACGTTTTCAAAATGTTCAACTTGATAACAGCTTTGATCGCTACATTTGGAATGGGCTCGACACTATTCAATAGAAAATGATATTAGATGATTGTGAACAACGTGTAAATATTGTTCCTAAAAAATAATACTCCCTAGTTATTGTGGATATCCATCATGGTTATAGTATCCAAAACATTGGATATGATACTGAGCCTTATACATACCAAGATTTCAATAAAGTGGTTATGGGATTTATGGAAGTTACAACATCACCATTTTGGAGATTTCTAGTATTTCAATCAGACACACAACAAGGATTAGTACAATAAAGCTTCAAGGGGAAAGAAAAGAGGGTAACATCATGAAGATGGGTAACACTTTTGCTTGTTCTATGAGAAAAAAAACTATATTTTCACGATTTCTTCAACTTCTGGCATACAAAAGTATTTTTTTTGTTTAGAATTTAACTTTACAGTAAAAACAAAACTTGTGAAGAATTTTGTTAGTTTTCCAATGACTATTTTTCAATTTTTTTTAATTAAGATTTGATATGTCAATTTGACAATTGTTTAACAGTATGTTCCTTAAACATGAAAGGAATGATAATGAGTTAGTTTTTCCTCCAACAATGTATCTATTATTAAACTTGCGTTTTTAACAAACGAAATATACTGCAACAATCCATAGAGACATATTTTATTATGACTATAATTTTGAATCTAACGGACGAATATTATAATTTCTAGAATTTTTTGAAGTTGACCAAGCTGAAAACGTTGCAGATTTTAGACACATGTTTTCCTCCACCTTGTATCTATCTTAATTTTTACTTAAAAGTAAAATATAAAAATACCCTTTTGAAAAGAACAGTTTAATGATTATGAATATAAATTTTTCTAAATTTTTCACTGTGTATTTTTATAGATACGGATATTTCATTTCACTGAATCATAATGTCTGCTGAAAATATTATGTAGTGATTTTTTAAAAAAATTAAAAAAAAAAAATAATGAAAATGAAAACAAATTATAGGAATTGAAAGTAGTTTCAATTTCGCAAATGTTGGTGTCATTTTCGAAACCAAATTTTGAGTATTTGCAGGAGACTGCAACCTCCAAAATTTAGGTAAGCTAGTGGAAATTCTCTGGTTTCTATTTACAGTCCCAATTTCTAGTTTTCGGTCGAAAGAATCTTGCGGCCGAAAGAATAAATTCTAACAGAAATTGTCAAAACTAAACGATTTCCAAGGTTTTCGACCAAAAAAACATTTTTTCGGCCGAAAGAAGGTTGAGCGAATTCTATCAATCGGAAAAAATGAAAAGACACATCGTCTCGTTTCATTTTGCGCCAAATCGTATAAATACGCTTTTGGCCGAACACACTTAACACAATTCATCGCTTGTTTGATGGTTTTCTAGAGCACCTAAACAAAGTTTTGAATCATCTTTTTGGTTTTTGTTGAATAAGGTAATTGATGTTTGTTCAAGTTTTTATTGGAATAACAATTTATATGTTGAAAGATAAATGTTGAGCATTTTTTCAAGGTGCAGTCTTTGTTGAACATATCTTTTATAGATAACTATAAAAGTCATGGGAAACAAAAGTTTGTGCAAGAAAAAATTTGATCGCACTCAAGATGATACTCTCCATAACGAACAAAGGAAAGAGCATTATTGGAGAAAGAAACAAGAACGTGCAAATATTGAAGGAAGAAACGATGATAATGTAAATAGATATTTTCAACAAGAAGAAGTCTAACCAGGTATGCATGCACATATTGTCTATATTAAAAGTATAGAATTCAAATTTAAAATATTGTTTAATATAATTGATTGTAATTACAATTTGATGTTTTTCAAAAAACATAAATAGATTTGTCTCATAATGTCGAAGAAGACGTTGAAACCGAAATTGAAGCAGAAGACGAATCACTTAGAGGTATGTACATAAATTTAGATAATACAAGATGAACACTTGTATATATAGTTTAGTGAATTTATGTTCGGGTTTTGTTTTTTAATATAAACTTTAAATTGAAATATGCAGGAGAACCTATCAACATTGATGATGAAATATTAGAAAATGTTTATACTGACAAATTTGGAAAGAAAAAATCTAAGCATTATATAAGATATCGAACTAAGAATATGTATAATACTTTTTTCAAAGATGAATCAGTAACAGTACAAGCTCAACTTTTACTCTGTCTAATATATTCAAGAAAGTTAAAAGAAGCTACATCATTATTGGGTATTCAAAAGTCAACAAAAGATACAAAGGTGAAACAGAATGTCTTTGACAATATGACTAGTGTATTAAAAGCTTTTGAAAAATCTCAAAAAAAAGATGTTAGTGTTTCACGTAGAGCGATACAAACAACGGTTGTTTCATCTAGCAATATAAAAGATCGTTTGACACGACACATGGAAAAAACGATGGGAATGTCAAGAAAAACATTGCACAAACCTAGAAAATTTCGATTGCAAATAGATGCAAATGATGAACTGGTTTGTTGGGCAATGATTTCTAGACAACTCTACAAAGATAGACTTGCAGAAAATGTTAAAGAATTGGCTCGTAATTGTTGGTTGGAAGAATCTCGTGTTTCACCACATACAAGGGATGTGTTGTGACGAAGAATAGCACGAAAACAATATGAATAACATACAAAACATATATTGGCAATGAAAGAAATAGAATTGTTCAATAAGTTCAAAGAAGAGCACAAAAAAGTTAAAATTTCCATCAATACATTTGTGCAACAAAAACCATGGTTTGTTAGACCCATCACTGTTCGTGACACTTGTTGTTGTCGTTATCATGTGGAATTTGAGTTGTATTACGACACTTGTTTTTATTTTGGTAAAACTTTATGGCCAAATTCACCTCCTCCTTCCACATTCCATGTTTTTATATCTGAAATTCTATGTGAAATAGAAGGTGATGATTTATTTTACAAAAAAAAATGTGTTGGTGGAAAGAAATGTAATCGTTGTGGAAATCTAAGATTGTTTCACTCAAAGTATCATATTGATATGAATGATCAATCATTTTATAATATAACAGTCAATTGGAAGAGATGTGAATATATCAACATCATGGCTCCACATTCTTCAAATGTTATTTCCAAAAGGATTGATTTGAGAGTAGATAAAATCTGTGTTATAGATTTTTTGAAGCAGTTTGAGGAATAAATTTATAAATACACCAAGCATTCACATAGAGCTCGATGGAAAGACCTACAATTCAAACAATCCCGTGAAGTGTTCCCACCAGGGACAATTTTTTCTGTAGTTGATTTTGCAAAGAATTACACATTCGTTGCACAAAAAGAAATACATAGTGAATATTATTATTCTGATCAAATCACGATATTTGTCCACGTTCTATATAGACATGCTCAATGGAGTCTTGATAAAATAGAAAGCACCAACGACAATCGACATGTTATTAAATAATATCACTTTTATATAAGTGATGATCGAGCACATGACACACATTATGTACAACATTGTTTTGATAAATTTTATGATTCATTGAAAGAACGTGAAATTAGATTCGATCGACATTGAATATGGTCAGATGGGTGTGCAGGTCAGTTCAAATCTTCACGATCATTCTATTGGTTATGTCGTCTTCATAAAAAATCAAACATTACACATCGTTGGAATTTTTTTTAGACTGGTCATGGAAAAGGAGAGCTTGATGGTGAAGGGGCATGTGTAAAACGAGCACTTTGAAGGTATCAGATGAACCCTCATGTCGATTTATTTGAATCCGTTGAACAAGTTGTTGAATGGTGCAAAATGACGCTAAGCCATGAATATAATCCGTCAAGAGATGTGCGCAGGTGTGTCTATATATACATGTGTACACATGTACACAGGATATTTTTAATTGAACGTGTTCAAATTTATATTCAATCTTCAAACATTTTCTTGAGAGATTTCAAGTTAACAAGTTCTTGTCTTGTGCAGGTTTTTTTGGTATGTTGGAATCCAAGATGTAAATAGATCAATCCCATATGACGCCAGTACAATACATGGGACACGAAAAATACATTCAATTAAAACAAAACGTTATCAAAATGTGTTTGCATTTGATAGAAGAAATGAATCTTGTTTTTGTTCAGTTTTCATAGAGGACACAAAATCCATAGATATTTGCGAAAATGAAAATGTAGAATATGTTAAAGCTTGGAAACATACCGAACTTAATGTAAAAGGGAAAATGCCACTTGCAAGCTCAGAGGAGATGGAATCAAATGAAACTATAGTGTCAATTGATGGCAATAGAGTTTATGATCTTGTTAGAGAAGGTAATTTTTATGTTTAATATTTTTCAAATAACTTGTAGATGTACTTGTGTAATAATCTAACATGAACTATTTGTTGTCCAATATATCCAATTATTTGCAAGAGATGTCTTTGCCATGGTTTCACCTGTAGACAACACTGAAAACGTGAAATATTATTTGATGTGATGCATAGAACAAAAGATGAGGCTATTAGAAGATTTTGATGATAACGGTTTTATATATGAAAGAGGATCCATTGTATTGAAATGATGTTTTTTTTCAAGGAACCCATCAAACCGATACTCGTGTTCACTTTCAAGACTACCAGTCAGATGTCATAAGTTGTCAATATAATCATTTGGTATGTGCAACATGCATAAAGTTAATAGAAGTTCAATAAAATAAAAAATAAAAAAAGTTAGAAAATGGAAAATGTCCAAAGCCGATCATGAACTAATAATTGAAGATGGAATACCATTATGATTTCTTTAAACAAGTGACACATGTGCATTCCAGAATTTTATATTTTGCATTGAAAGTACACGTATTTATGAGTATCTAGGATTCTAGAATCATTTCCAGTTTAATTTATTTTCATGGTCCATTCAGTTAAGAAAAGTTCTATTTTTTATGAATTAAATAAAGTTTACCAAGCCTTATTTAATTTTTCAGGGAAGAACCTATAGATTGTATTTAGGGAACCTAAATTGACCTATACTTTGGATGATTATACTTTAATCCTACAAATTATCCAAATCGTATACACAAATCCTTTAATGCATGTAACCAATTTACTACATATAGGATAAATGCGTTCATTATTTGCAATTTGATTGTTCAATGTTTTTTCATATGAAAACAATAACTTCATATCAAAACTAGGACTCATTTCCATGTCATTATAAGGGACTATTGATGGCTTAGAAAAACTTTAAATTCTGATAAATTTTAATATCAATATAAATTTTAATGAAGATCGCTTACTTATATTAAATTTGATGACTTGTTTTGACTTTTTTCATTGTTGGACTTATATTAAATTTGATGACTTGTTTTGACTTTTTTCATTGTTGGACTTATATTAAATTTGATGACTTGTTTTGACTATTTTCAACCATATTTCCAAATCAAACAAAATTTAAATTATAAGTGAGAAATTATAATTTTTATTTCACATTTTCTTGAATATTTCATTGTGAAATTTCATAAGAAACTATAAAATTTGACGAACTATAAAATTTAATTTTATTTCACATTTTCTTGAATATTTCATTTTGAAATTTCATAAGAAACTATAAAATTTGATAATTTTTTTTGAAATCAAGAAAATAGTATATTGAAATTATTTCATCCAATATTTTATATAAATAAACATAGTGCAAGTACAATCAAGACAAGACAAAATATTACATGAGTGATCTCAATATCTCTTCTATCTCTTCTTGTGTTTTTCCTAGCTATTGTTATCATCTTTGTAGTTTTCTCATAGTTGTTCAAATGAGAAAGAAGGTGAATTTGAAGACCATTAAAACCTTTCATTGAGATGTTCATGTAAATTGAGATTTTGATATAAATGTGAGACCATGTCTCTCTGACAATATCAAAATGATAAAGACCATGTAAATGTCCTAGGTTCAAATTCAAGTGTGTGTAGAGCCCCTTGTGTGTGTCTCTCTTACTTTGTAATATTTATAGCGGTTTTCTTCATTCTTCCATTTGTTCAAGTGATTCTTTCTTTCTATGTCTTCTAACCCATTGTTACACTAATTTTCTTAGTTCTTTCTTTTTTTTCACGCGAAAAAAAAAGTTTCATTGTTATTCTATTAGAATCAAATGAAATTTTTTGTTACATATGGATCTAGAAAGTTATGATCAAAAAAGACCTGTAGTCTTTCATTCCTTCCACATTTTTACATCGTAGTAAAGTTATAAAAAGTCATCTAGTGTCATAAACAAAATTATTTTAAAAAGGGACATCTGTACAGTTCCAAGCTAGAAAATGTAAAAAATATTTGTACATACAACAATTCCATCAACAATTTCTTCATAAAAGAGACAACCATAATTTCCTTTGAGTGTCCTTTTGGAGAGGTTGTCTGCTACTTTGTTGAATTGTCTATGTACGTGCATAAATTTGATAGATTCAAATCTATTGTTTAAGCTTTTGATCTTGTATGTTACTTTGTTGCATTGTCTATGTACATGCATAAATTTGATAGATTCAAATATATTATTTAAGCTTCTAATCTTGTCTTTCCAGTTGTTGAGATATATCAAGTTTGGGTTGGATTTGAAATTTATTCAATCGATAGTGACCTTGGAATCTCCCGCAACCATCAATTTTTTTATGGAAAAGTAGGAAAGGAGTAATAATAATCCCCATAGGCCCAAGAATTCAGCTTTATGTTGAATTTTATCAGTCCACAATGAAATATGTTGAATTTTATCATTCCCCATAGGTCCAAGAACAGTCCACAATGAAATATGTTGAATTTTATCATGTGTTTTTGAACAGACCACAGTGAACATAAAATAAAGCATTTAAATTAATACATAGTAGGATAGGCCCAAGAGTTCAGCTTTATGTTGAATTTTATCAGTCCACAATGAAATATGTTGAA
>ML782725.1:648173-688146 GCA_009831015.1 Picea engelmannii
GATGTTTTATATACTGTGACATATATCTTCAGATCTAACATATTTATAATCTAACACCTTAAACATATTTTTCATGATTTTTATTTGTATTTTTATGTTACTGTAAATTAAGTCACTAACACCTAATTTAAACATTTTGGAAATGTTATTTCTAGGCATCTAACATTACTACATGAACTATATTAGGTGATATTTTAATATTTTACTTGAAGGCATATTTAACAGCATTTTGAATTATTTTTAATTATAGATTAGTGACATTTAACTATATTTAAACAATATGTTATAAACATAGTTTAATGATATTTAAATGTTGTTAAAAAAATGTTTTATAAAACAAAGTTTAATGCTAGCTTAAACACTTTGTGGTATTTCAAGAAATGTTTAGGGTGGAATATAGATTTCAATTAGCAACACATAAAATACCATGTTTAAAAAAAAAAAATCCTCTATCTTTAAATTTTCAAAAATGTGTTTGTTTAATGTTAAATTTGGAAACTGATTTCAATTATTGACTCAACTGTAATGTTGGAATTATTGTCATTGATTTCAAAGAAATCTAATAAATGGAATTATTAGTTAAGGAAATGTTATTTAATAAATTGTCTTATGTTGGAATGTGTGATTTATCATGTGAGGAATTGATAGTGTAATCTAATGCAATATATCGGAATGTTAAAGGCTTGATCAATAGTATAATGTCCTTGCAGCTTAGATGGTTAACTTGCGAAGTCCTTATATCATAATGTAATGATGCTAGCGCTAAGGTGAAGTCATTGTAGTTTACCATGATTTTAGTTAGGAATTGCGAAGTCTTTATATTACCAAGGTAATGATGCTAACCCTCATGGGAGGATTGATAATGTAAATTTGCATTGATGACGTCAAATGATTTCAGGATAATTTGTTAATTATTGAGCTGTAGTGAAAGATTAATTGTTGCTTATTGCGTTAAAACACATTTACAACCATTCATTATATTTATGATTACAATTGATGACTTTTTATCTTGTTAGATGTAAACCAGTCAAATCTTCAGTCTTGTACTATAGGGGTCCCTTGAATGTGTTTTAGAGGGTACCTTGATGACGATTTATGATTAGAGTTGCGTAAAGGAATGACTTTAAGACTCATATAGCTGGTAGTCCCTTGTTAAATTAAGATTGCGCTGGGTCGTAAAACTTTGTGTGTTGGTCGTCTTGTGTCGAGCAGGAGGTGGACACCCCTAGGTAGCCTTAGGATTTATGTCTATGTGTGATTTTCGTGTAAAGAATCCAGTGCCGTATCAAGAGTCTCGGGCCCTTTGAAGGCAGGGTTTCCACTCTTGCGACACACCTGATGGATATTACTAGTTTCTGCCTGAACAGACGGCCAGGAGCCTATCTGACCTTCTCTCTCTCCAGAGCAGAGAACTAAGATTAAACGCCCTGCTTTCCTGTGCATAAATAGTAAAACCCATTCGTAAGGATTCTTCCTTCTGTGCTCGTATTGTGCATAACCCAGTACGTCGTTAAGTGCTTGTGGTGCGCCTTATATCTATGATCGTTAACGCTTGCTATTATTGTTGAGCGTCTTGTGTCTTCTTGTGGTGCTCATCGTGGTTGCGTCTTGTTAGTCGTCGGGTGGCGTCGTAGAGTCCATTGTGTCTATTTCTTATATACACGCGCGCAAACACTTTAAAAAAAAAATTGCACCTGTTGTCAGAGTTGTTGTCGTAACGAGGAGGGTCGTTACAAAATCCTATAAAATAGTATAAAACAGTATCATAAAACATAAATTAACCTTTTGAGAAGTCATATATGAGACAATAAATTGATATTTTAAGAAATCAAATTTGAGACAATAAATTGATATTTTGAGAAATTAACAGTATCATATTTAACAAAATAAGATAAATCAAATATGAGACAATAAATTGATATTTTGAATTCAAAAAATATCAAATATATATAATTAAAGTCTGAATAGTTACACTGTCAAATACATAGGTTCCACATCCATTTTAGGACATGATAACAAAAACTAAGACATTAACTCCAAAATTATGGACTATAATCCATCGCTTTAAGATAGATCACTTCATACCTGCAATTCAAACCTGCAAAAAAAATAGAATTCAAAAATTAAAAATTTACAATTAAAACATGCGAAATAAAACAGAATTCAAAAATTGTGATTAAAACAAAATTGACATACATACCAAAAGAGTTAAGTCTCATCCTCCAACATACTCTTTCCCACCAAATATAATGTAAACATATTTTCTACCAAATATAATTTAGACCTCTGTAACAATAAAAAAAACAAATAGCACATATTAGCATATATACTTTAACTAAATATTAAATAAACAATAAAAAATAATAACATACCCAACCACAGTTAAAAATATTTAAAATAGTTACTCTCCACATTAAGCATACATGATTTAAACAATTTGTAAAATCTTAAAAAAAATTAAAGAGAAAAATTGTGTTCTTGGTAAAAAAAAAATTGTGTTCGGAATTAGAGTTAGATAATAATATGAAAATAAATATAGAACTATGTATGAAGAAAGTTCACAAATCTCCATATTAAGTCATTCTTCCAATGAAATAGTTACCTCATTGTGGATAAAGTCTCAAATCCTTCAGGTGAAATTCTCCTTGTGGATAAAATCTCAAATCCTTCAGGTGAAATTCTCATCCCAGGTGATGTTATTTGATCTTATTTACTTAACAATAAAATACTAATCTCCTCAGCAGTAAAATACTTCTCTCTTCTTCTGCAGTGGTCACATAATAAAATTTCATAATGCCCTTTCAAATTAAATGACTCATAAATATCCATATTAAGTCATTCTTCCAAAAAATTATTTATATCTATGAAAGTTCACAAATCTCCATTTTAAAAACAATTATTCCAGAAAATACTTATCTCATCTTTCTACGATGGAATAGATGTTCTCATATAATATTTCATGTACATGAAGAAAACACAAATCTACACATGTATATTAAGTCATTCTTCAAAAACCATTTAAATCTTGCATCTTTGGGATGTATTCATATTACATATAATCAAATGCTCTTTGAAATTATGTGTGAGCTAGCTCACATATACATATGCATAGCTTATTTGTAAATCTACTTGAATGTTGGTTTTTGTGGTTAGTAAGAGTTTGACAATAATACCCTGGCAAGAAGGAATTCACTTCGTTGTATGTAGAAAACACAAATGTCCATACTACGTCATTCTTGGACAAGAAAGCAAGGAATGCAATCGAAGAAAATTTACAAACTTTTCCTTTTCTGATGTGGGATAGAGTTTGTTCTCAAATAATCAAATGTTCAAGTTGAAAATTAGGTCTTCATCGTGATCTAAACTTAAATAAGTTTGAATGTAAAACATTTAAGACAACGATAAGCTTATATAGGGGTTCTATATATTTCAAAATAATTGATCAAAGTGTTGAATAGGAACTTGGCTAAACTAAAAATTTGAGAAAACAAAAATTTGATAAAAGTAAAAAACATACATTTATGAATCATCCTGAATGGACGCATCTTGCCCAAATATGAGTGCTTCCTTTGATTCCTCCTCAATCCCAATCTCCCTACCAAGCACACTCTCAAGTACTCTCTTCTCCACATCACCCTATATAACACATTTCAAATTCAAAAATTAAATTTAAATGATTATAACACATTAAATTTAAGTGATTTTAACACATTAAATGATACCTATGAACTCCCACCCTCTTCAAACTCTCCCAATAAGAATTGATACAAGCCTCCCCAAGTAGTAGAAGATGGAATAGGGATCTGTGAATAACACAACTAAGAACTAAATCTAGGATTCAATGATTTCACATTTATACAAAATTATAAATGTTGTTGATCTCTTATTCAAAAGATTGGAGATTGAATAACTAAAGTGTTCATTTGTGGATATTAGAAAACACATACCTAATTCAACCCATCCAAATTTAAACTTGTGGAATCAAGTCTCATATTTACTGGAGATTCATTTAACATATCTCCAAACTCCAATTAATGACAATAACAACTCAATTATTTCTATAGATACAATGATATCTAAATCTAGAATTAGAAGTAAACTATCCTAAAATGCATCAAAATTTGATTAACTATAACACATGTACCAATTTGTTGTTCGGGTCATCATTCTGAATAACCTTCTTCCAACCATCATAACAAAATTTTGCATACTCCTTAACATCTTCTACTAACATAGTATCTAACTGCGCATCTGTTTTATAAACAAATATGGCCCAAGAATTGGCTTCCGCTCGCTGACAGTTCATGCCAATATCAACACCATAAAAAATCACTTCCAAATGTTCCTTGATTGCATTCATAGCCTCTTTTCCAACCTTTGATGTAGCTCGCAACTATGAATGTGAAAAAAATGGCCCTGTTGGGAGAGGTACTAAAGGTTGTGGAGGCCTCGACAATGTCGCATTTTGATATGCCCCTTTGCGATCATATGTTCGTCATTTACCAGTCCCATAATAATCGGACGGTAGACTATTATAATCAAGGTGCATGTGCAAGAAAAACTCTGCATAAAAGTGTCTTGCAAAATAGTGTGGAACCTCATCGTTCCACGACAATTTCCTATATGCCGCCAAAAATCTGTTATACAAATGTCCTGCAATGTCGGAGTGCTTAAAATATTGTACCTTCAACATCTTCCACTTTGGCCCATCTTTGAAATTGAACATCGAAATTGTGTCTTATTTTGAAACTTTATTTTTTACTGCCTCCCATTTATCAGAGCCCATCACCTCTGACTTTCGCCGCCTCATTAGATCGACAAAATTGTCAATAGTTGGCCCCATCTTTTGATATGCGTCCATAAAGTTTTGCAATGAATGCAAAACAATTTGCAAGATTTGTTTACTCTTACAAGGGAGTTCCAATACCACCAAATCATTTTTCAACCTCCTTTTAACACATGAGCATCGTTCAAGGGTCATTGTTTCAGTAATCCCTTCCCAGGGAAGTTCATCACCAACATCCGAAGGATAGGTAGACATAGGCATGTAATCTTTTGTTTCTTGATAATGTCACCTCCTAAATCCACCTTCACCCTCTGCACCAACATTATAATCTTCGTGACAACCACTCTCTCTTTCATTGTCGTCCCTTGCTCTAAATTCATTATCTACACACACATTTGAAAGTAATTACAACATTTAACTTCACATAAATTTAAATACAGAAAAATACAACAAAAATAAACAAAATCAAATAAAATTACCAGAAATATTATCTTGTCCTGAGGTATTCCCTACATTCTCAAGTGTAGGAGTATCAATGTGCAACCTATCTAAGAAGGTTGCATCCATAGCACTTTCTTGAGCACATTTTGTAGTTGATCTATTCACAGACTCGTTTGAAAATCTCCTCTGATGAGATTGTTGTTGGTCACTGAGAATCTCAGTCGAAGAAGGAGTTCATCTTCTTCCTTCTTGGGAGAACCTAGAGAATTTGCGAGGAATGTTTGGAGAATCTCGTGTCGACATCTCTCCTCAATATCTATCCTTTGGAAATTCATGAAAATTTAAGCATAAGACAAGTACGAGTTAATATCTCCAACATTGACCAACAAAAATTATAAAGAAAGAAAAAAAAAATAAGACAAAATTAATAGAAATGTTCTTTATGTTAGACACAATTATAATAGGGTGATGCATAACTCCACTACTCATGTCCATTTCAAATATATTTTGGTTCCTTAATATTAGCACAAATAACCTTGGTAAATCCACCGATAGTACATGGGTCAAAGTCTGGTAACGGAGTAGCGGTTATCTATATGGGCAATCAGATTTCATGCATCCAATAGGTATGGAGAACAGTCCATGAAAATCAACGATTAACTTTACGTCATGTTTGGTTCGATGGAAGAAATATGCCATCTACAAAGCAATGGCACTAAGTATCAACAGGTTTGTATTACACTTGGAGGGGGAATTAATAGAAAAAATGTATTATATGATTGCAAGTTATTGGAATTATGTTTATGACGAACCTTTTTATATACTAGGCGTCTGTGATTAGATGATTTGGCACTGCTAAACATTCATTTATATGTTGTTATAAAGCGTTGTTTATATGCTTACTGGCCTTCTTCCAGTGACCCCATCGATACAGGGGCTGAGAATGGCCTCTGAATAATTTTGATAGATCCATCATGTCAGAAACCCCGTGGACAACCAGGACTTGGTCGGGTGATTCCAATGCTTATGTAAATACAAAGGGTAATACATCACCATCTTCAACTAGTATCTTATCCAAAGGTTAATAGAAGCTTATATTCAACTAAATTCTTGTGTAAATACAAAGGGTAATAGATCATTAACAAGGTTCAATGATCTATTAGCTCAAATGCTTGTGTAAATGAGACTTTGACATGAAATATTGATGTCGTTTATCAGTTTCGTTATCAATGCAAAGTGATTGTTACATATTTCGGTGTATCTATTCTGGAGGTTGAGGGAATGACTTCAGTGAATATATTGCCTATGTTTCAAAGTTTATTTCTATTTATAATAGTTTTATAATGGATATCATTATTTTTGGGTTTCCTAGTAGCCTTGTCACACCTCGAGAATCAAACATTCATAAAGTTTGACTTCTACAAGTTCCTGGCAAATACAATGCACCAACAATTTTTAAATTTTAGGGGTACCAAGTCATTCAGGTACCAGACTCGCTTGATCCATATGTTAATCCATCAAAACTACTCACATCTGGGTTATTTTAAGTCTAGAATAGTGAATGACCATCCAACATGTTTCTCTCCCAACCATTGAGTGGTTGCCTATGGTAAAAGATCATGTAAACTCTTTTATGTAAGTGAAGGTTTTTTACAGTATGTAAACTCTTTTATGTCTATATTAGACTTTATTATCCAAAATGAATTATTCGTTATAACTATTCCTTTAGTCAAAGGGTCAATACAATTGCAAAACAACACCAAAGTGAGAGACTGGTTACTTTTTGAGCAGTTTACTATGATAAGAGTCTATGGTTTGGAAGATAAGCCATATCAAATGTGAGTGTTGAATTTGGTTGTTCTAGAGACTGAAAAAAGTTAAATTCAGTCAGTTGTTGACTAAAAAGCCAAGCATATTACATTAAATGTTGATCGGATGAATTTCAAGGAAAAACCAAATCTACACAAGTAGGTCACTCATGTTTTACACAAAGATGTGACCAAGACTCAAAACATGAAATATTGATGTCGTTTATCAATGTCGCTATCAATGCAAAGCGACTATTACAAATTTCGGTGTATCTATTCTAGAGGTTGAGGGAATGACTGCAGTGAATATACTACCTATGTTTCATTGTTTGTTTTCTATTTGTTGTGCTTTATTAATGAAAATTTTCCATAACATATTACAATGTAATATGTCATAACATATATTACTATATAACATATTACATTGTAATATGTTATAACATATTACAATGTAATTATATGTAATTAAATATAACATATTCCAATGTTATAACAGTGAATATATTACCTATGTTTCAGTGTATCTGTTATGGAGGTTGAAGGAATGACTTCAGTGAATATACTGCCTATGTTTCAAAGTTTGTTTCTATTTATAATAGTTTTATAATGGATATCATTGTTTTTGGGTTTCCTAGTAGCTTTGTCACACCTTGAGAATCAAACCTTCATAAAGTTTGACTTCTGCAAGTTCTTGGCAAATACAATGCACCAACAATTTTTAAATTTTAGGGGTACCAGATTATTCAGGTACTAGTCTCACTTGATCCATATGTTAATCCATCAAAACTACTCACATCTGGGTTATTTTAAGTCTAGGATGGTGAATGACCAGCCAACATGTTGCTCTCCCAACCATTGAGTAGTTGCATATGGTAAGACATCATGTCACCAGTGAAGGTTTTTTGCAGTATGTAAACTCTTTTATTTCTATATTAGACTTTATTATCCAAAATGAAGTATTCGTTATAATTATTCCTTTAGTCAAATGGTCACTAATATGTCATAACATATTACAATGTAATATGTTATCACGTATATTACTATAACATATTAAACATTGTTGAAACATATTACAATGTTATAACATATACACTGATATTAAAATTGAAACATATGTACAGATATTATACATATGTACGTATATTATAACCTATGTACAGATATTATACATATGCACAAATATTAAAATTGAAAACAAACTGTAAATTGTAAAATGTAAACTATGAAATGTATTTAAAATTGTTCTTTCTTCTAACTTTGTAAGTTGTATTACACTTGTATGTGATTCCAATGCTTGTGTAAATACAAAGGGTAATAGTTCATTAACAAGGGTATTTCAAAGGGTATATACTCTTATCCAATACATATATGGGTTTTACTTACTCTGATTAAGAGAGCTAAAGCAATGGAAGCAACTTCATATCTTACCCATCTGAGCTATGTGAATATTACAATATAGTTAAGAGTGTACAGAGTCTCAATCTAAGGTATAGGCCACTAATCACAAGGTATGATTGCAAAAGTCTTAAGTCTCAATTATAGTTTTATAATGGATATCATTGTTTTTGGGTTTCCTAGTAGCCTTGTCACACCCCGAGAATCAATCATTCATAAAGTTTGACTTCTGCAAGTTCTTGGCAAATACAATGCACCAACAGTTTTTAGATTTGGAAATGATACTCTAATATTACATATGTAAAAATGGATTTATAAATCAAATTCCTGAAGATGTGAAATTTTTATAAACTACAAAATGTTTGAAATAAAAAGTTGGACAGTTTGAAATTTTTATAAAATACAAAACGTTTGAAATGACTGTAACTTTACCGCAGGGGGGCAGCCATGTGGCCAAGTCGTAGGCATGCCCACGAATTGGCCACAAGGCTGGATCCCTACAGCCAAGTCACGGCCAATTTTAATAAGAGATTATCTATGCACAGAAAAGCAAGGCATTTGAATCTAAATCTTTAACACTGGAGTGAAAAACAATCGATTCGGCTCTTGGCTGACTGCGTAGGCACGGACTAATCACTTAAATGCTTACTCTATTCCTAATATTTGATTGTTAAATGTCTATATTAAATTTAAAAACTTAATATTTGATTGTTAAATGTTTATATCAAATTCACTAAATCCATTTTGTTTATAAATTATTTATATCAAATTTACATTTTTAAGTAAATCCATATTGTTTATAAATTTATTGTTTATGTGTATAATTTGAACATATAAGCATGTAATTTTTCATATATATATATATGCTCTACCAAAATATGACAATTGATTATATTAGATCAAAAGATTATAAGGGTGGGGTTTGATAAAAATTCTAAAACTAGAGCTTTTTACCACTGTTGGTTGAGATTTTGTTGTAAATTGATTTTTTTTTTTAAACTCTTAGTTAAAATAATTCTAGAGAGAGATTTTAGTCAACTGGAACTTAAAAAATTGAGAGACTCTTAGGAACCTAAAAATTCAATAAGGGTGGACGAGCTAGAAATTTTGAAGATAATCTATCAGAAGTACTACTAATAGATTCATCTACTACTCCATTTTGTAATGATATAATAATTGTTATTTATTAATAATTTGCATCTAAGATTTATTACTTAAGAAATTCAATGTTCTCAAAATCATTTGAAATGCAAATTCAATATTATCAAAATGAACATATAATTTTTTGCTTTATGTTCTTCAAATGGGTAATTTTAGGTTTTTTGGGGGAATAATCACATCAAAAATAAAAACGGTGTTCATGAAAATGTGTAGATGCAATGTCACTTTTATATTACTCTATTTTGATAAACAATAAAAAATATTGCATAAATCCAAAAAAAAACAAAATATAATCCATGTACTAATGCAATCCATTTAGATTATGATCATATTTTTTACTTTTAAAATGAATATCCATCACTAAAAAAGCTATTCAATATCTTTACCTATAGGTCATTACTCAATATCACTAAACGTTTGAAAAAAAAAATGGATAGCTTGAATTTTTTATGAAATTTTTATAAAATACAAAACATTTGAAATGACTGTGACTTGGCCGCAGGGGGCCAGCCATCTGGCCAAGCCGTGCGCATGCCCACGGATTGGCCACAGGGCTAGCCCCCCGCGGCTAAGTCACAACCAATTTTAATAAGATATTATCTATGCAAAGAAAAGCAAGGCATTTGAATCTAAATCTTTAACGCCGGAGTGAAAGATGGAAGATTCGATTCCTGACCGACTGCTCAGGCACATACTAATATATTTACCTATAATTTGTTTTTAGTGACAGTAAATGTTGTATAATTCCTATACTTAGATGTATAATTTGGTTTTAGTGGCAGTAAATGCTTTATAATTCAATGTAGTTAGATCTAATTGTACTAGGATATATATATATATATATATATATATAGAGAGAGAGAGAGAGAGAGAGAGAGAGAGAGAGAGAGAGAGAGATTTATTATTGAATATAAAAACAGGAACTGATGAACAAATTTATATTTAAAGAAATAGAGGAACATATTTATATTTAAAGGAACAGAAGAACATGATATATACAAGAACAAGATTTATATAAGAACATGAACAGGATTTATATAAGCACGGGAATGGGACTTATATAAGAACATGAACAAGACTTATATAAGAACAGAAGAACGGGATTTATATAAGAACAGAAACAAATGAACAGATTTATATTTAAAGAACAAAAAAACAGATTTATATTTAAAGAAATAGAACAACAAATTTATATTTATTTTTTTAAATAGAAGAACATTTATTTGTAATATATTTACAAATCTACATTACAAATCTACGAATTAAATTACAAATTACAAATATCCACCCCAACCCCTACTCTTAACAACTATCTGAAACTTATAAATTGTACTCTTCACCCAACCCCTACTCCTCACAGCTATCTGAAACTTTTTAAAAAGATTCAAAGTAGCTTGAAAAAAAAGGTTTTATATATTATTAGTTAATCAACCACATCCAAGAATTAGATAGAGATAGGGTGATGACTATAGGAATAAACCATATCGATAAGCTAAATATGATAGGTGGTTGTGATATATCAATAAGAGTCAATACAACATTATAGATAAACTTAGAGTAGTGTCCAATACTTAAAACTCAAATCATAATGGCATTCAAAGGGTATTGTTTATCCTAATAAAGGAAAAGTTATGTTCATAGTCACCACTAATGTTCTGGTTACATATCATACTAGTGATTACAAAGCTCGTAATTAGTGTAATGTTTGTGTTGTCGGTTTGCTTATACTAGTCTATTATAAGAAGAATTCAGTTGCATACAACTTATGGAATGCTTAGTTACATCAATAGTGTTTAGCTTAGAGATAACCCTTATAGCTACCCGTATTTACATAATCTCAAACTTATAACACAACACAAATTTAATTAAAAATTAAAAATTTAAATTTAAATTTCATTTCTAATTTAGATATAAATTTAAAATTAAATTCAAAATATTCTTTGAAATTTGATAGGTTGTACATGAGACTAACGTTGTCTGTGGAGATTTTCTGGATATTATTTTAAACAAAATGAATCAAATGGGTTGTGGCATGGCCGCGGGTGTCCATCTCTGTGGCAAAGTCGTGGGCCCACAGCTTGGCCACTGGACACCCGCGGCCATGGCACAACACAAATTTAATTAAAAATAAAAAAATTAATTTAATTTTCATTTATAAATTACATATAAATTTAAAATTAAATTCAAAATATTCTTTGAAATTTGATAGGTTGTACATGAGACTAGCGTTGTCTGTGGAGATTTTCTGGATATTATTTTAAACGAAAGGAATCAAACAGGATGTGACATGGGTGCGGGTGTCCAGCTCTGTGGCCAAGTCGTGGGCATGCCCACGACTTGGCCACAGAGCTGGACACTCGTGGCCATGTCACAACACAAATTTAATTAAAAATTAAAATTTTTCATTTAAATTTCATTTATAAATTACATATAAATTTAAAATTAAATTCAAAATATTCTTTGAAATTTGATTGGTTGTACATGAGACTAACGTTGTCTGTGGAGATTTTCTGGATATTATTTTAAACGAAAGGAATCAAACGGGTTGTGACATGGCCGCGAGTGTCCAGCTCTGTGGTTAATCCGTGGGCATGCCCACAGCTTGGCCACAGAGCTGGACACCCGCGGCCATGTCACGGGACAAATTTAATTAAAAATTAAAAATTTAAATTTAAATTTCATTTCTAAATTACATACAAATTTAAATTTGAAATTAAAATATTTACATACCTGCAGATCTGAACGCCCATCCTCCCGCAGAAGACTGCGCCAACATCTCCGCCAATAGACCGCGCCAATAGCTCAAATGACAAATGACAGCAACAAACAAACGCACCAACAACTCCGCCATAGAGCTGGACACTTGCGGCCATGTCACGGAACAAATTTAATTAAAAATCAAAAAAATTAATTTAATTTTCATTTTTAAATTACATACAAATTTTAATTTGAAATTAAAATATTTACATACCTGCATATCTGAACGTTTAATTTGAAATTTTAATTTGAAATTAAAATATTTACATACCTGCATATTAATTAATATTATTAGTTTTAGGTGGGATTTCGAGGAGTTGGTTCTAGGTCCACTTTACATGTAAATGGAAAAGTTGTTCGTGTTGGTGTCAAATTGGATGACTACAAATAACAAGGTACATGTATTCTAACTGCACAATTTGTTTATTTTCTCAACACTGTATGGAGGTGTTGTGATTTACTGGTGCGATGAACTTTGAAAGCATTACTGGTGCGATGGACTTTGAAGTCTCGTACTAACACTTTTTCCAACTACGTCTATATGGATTAGATGGACACCAGTCACTCGGTGCTTACTTATTTACTCTGTCAAATAAGTCACTCAATGCTTACTTCTCCACTCCCTCAAATAATATTACTTCTCCATTAAGCCAAATAATCGGAAGAATCGATTTTCCATTAAAGCAATTTTTACTATACTTCCAAAATGAACACTTAATATTTATTTTCTTTGAAAAATTAACACTACAATGTATTTTCTTTCAACATAAGTTGTATTTTCTTGTAGTGGGTATGATAAAGGATAAGTAGAATGCTTCACATTTAAGTGGTTTTTTATTATTATTTTTTAATAATTTAAATAGTTATAAAATTAAGGGTTTTTAATTTTTAATTTTTATAATTTAAATAGTTATAAAATTGTATTATGACACTCAAAACTTTGAATTTCTTTTAATAATTTATCATTACAACAAAATTATCATTGATCAAGATGACTTTATATTTCCAAGTTCATTTAAAATATACAGATAGTAATCTGAATAAAAGACTATTCACATTGCAAACTTTTTATTTATGAAATTCCAAAAAAGATGGAATGTTTTAACTATACCCGTAGATCATTTTTCATTTTTTACATATGCCCTACGTTATCCTCCTTTTACTCTCATTAATATCCCAATTACCACACATCAAAGTTGCTTGATGAACATATTGACTTCTTTATTTGTATGGATTCCTTATCTGGATCATTCATACAAGCTATCATATTCAATTTTCACAAGCTTGTACTTAGTTTGACAACTCTCTTTATGATTTACATGTTAGAAGTATATGGTAAACAATTGCCATCTGGTGGACGGGAAGAGAAGGGAGGGAGTTTATTTTTTTGAAACCTGCAACAAATGGCCTTCGACTATGGCGGTGGCATTTTTGGGGATGGTTTCTGGAGGCTTTTGTCTGGTTGTCGCCTTTAGCTCAAGGCTAGTTTAGGAGGATTTATTGGTGGGAGGCTTTAGGCATCCCCTGCTACTGATTACTACTGTGGATGTAGGGTTGGTGGTGGGCTAACTTGGAGGATCATTCTCTTTAACTAGCTTTCTGTTATGACTATCTTGATCTACTGGGGTTGACAGAGGCATTAAGAGCATGTCCCTTAAGTCAGTGAATTTATGTTCACCTAACTATCGTTTTTAAAGATTTTACTGAGTATGACATTTTTTTCGGTGCTTCTTACTTCGAGGTGGCTTTAGTGGAGGCTAGGTGGCAGTTTTATTTTTATGCTCGAAGCTTCCACGACAGAAGTTGTTGTCAACACACTTATGAGTGCGGCTGAAGAGGAAGCTTGGAGGAAGGTGTTGAGTTTTGTACCTTGGGAGGTGTTCCCCATGTGCTTATGCTTTCCTAGACACATGTGGGATTGACTATACACTTTGTGCCTTGTACTTTGTGTCTAATTTCACTTTGACTTAGGAGTTTTAAGTCAAAAGTGAAATTTAGTCATTTATGCCTAAAATGACTATTAATTCACTTTGTGGGTGAATTAGAGACATAAAGTGAACTTAGGAAACTTAACCCAAAGTGGGTTATTGACTTAGATACTTTTGGTGAGATCTCAACCATTGATTAGATGGGAGATGAGATGATCTCATCCATTGGTTTCTTAGGTTTCCTTATGCATGTTCAAGAGGGGTGCAAAGGGTGAAGGAGAGATCATTACTTCATTTGCTCACTTGGAGAGGAAGAGAGGGAGCATTGAGATGAGGTTTGTTGCATGAGGAGGCTTGAGCTTGGGTGCATGATTTCATGGAGGGAGGCATTCAACATCTAGCCTTGTTTATTTATTGAGGAGGTTTCATTATTGTGGAGGGCGCACTTGCTTTGGAGGGCGCATCAATAGTGAGGAGGAATTATACCCATCAGATTGAAGTGAGATCAGTTGTAGAGGGAGGCCATCCAGCAGAGCTTCATTCCTGTGGAGGGGTTTTCTATTCTAAGCTCACAATTGACTTCTGGAGCAGTTTCTGTGGATTTGATAGTTTGTATTNGCACCTGGTTCTTTTGGACTTGTATTTCAGCTTGGATCAAGTTGTTATTGTATCATGTTCATCTATATTTTTTACTTGTTGTATTCCACCATCTGCTTTCCTCATATATAAACATATATCCCAAATTGGTTTTCACCAGGGGGGGTTTTATCCAAGGTCATGTTGACCAAAAACACCTATGTACAAAACGATGTGTGTTAGTCTTTTAGATCTACTTATTTTCAGTTGTAAAGATCTTTAGGTGTGTTGTACTTATTTTAGTATGCATGTGCTAACTTCTGGTTACTAAAACTACATGCTAGAGCACCTAAAATTGCAAGTACAACCATAACAAATCAGCAAGAAGTTCTTGGACTGTTGGTTGTCCTAAAACAAGAGCAAAACATTTACATAACAGTTGAAACTTAGAGCCAATTTGTGGTCAAAGACAGACCCAGTTGGCAAACTTGATAGGACTTGAAAATCTTCATGGTATGAGAGCTGAGGTGGTTGAACTTTTGAGCAGTTTGGACAGTACATGTGTTGGTTGTCATATACATCTTCTTGGCAGAATTTTGTGGACAACCATTGACTCATTCAATGGTTGTTAGAGGGCAGATTTTTGTAGAGGACAGTTTGGCAGTTTTGGCACTTAGTCATCAGTCTCTTTTCACACCTACGAAGTGGGAGTGAGGATGATTTTACTTGACCTCTTTTCACACCTATTTTGTTAGGAGTGAGGTCAGATTACACTTGTCTCTTTTCACACCTGTGTTGACAAGAGTGAGGGAGTGTTTTCCTTGGCAGTTTGAGCATCAGTTGGGGAGTTCAGTTTGGCAGACATGTCAGCATCTCAGATGCGAGTTGAGGATAGGCTAGCGGGGGCTAGTAATTGGTCGCCTTGGAAGGAGAGAATGGTCTTTGTCTTAGAGGACCTAGAGCTATGGGACATAGTTGAGGCAAATGTTCCACCCATTCCTATCACTAGTCCCGTCTTGGTGGAAGAGTTCAGGAAAAGGAACAACAAGGCAAAGAGGACCATTTGTGATGCAGTTCGTGATCATATCATACCCCATTTGATGAGGAAGAATTGTGCATATGAGATGTGGGCATCTCTATGTAAGTTGTATGAGAGCTCTAATGAGAACCAGAAGATGGTTCTTCATGACCAACTCAGGGGCATTCACATGCTCAAGGATGAGTCGGTAACTTCATTCATTGGTCACTACACTCATATTAGAGATGAGCTTGGAGTCGTCGGAGAGGTTGTTGATCCTAACTCTTTGGTGAGGCAAGCTATGAATAACTTCACCAAACTGTGGGGTCCATTTGTACGTGGCATTGTTGCCAAAGAGGTCATGCCTACATGAGAGAGGATGTGGGATGATTTCGTCCAGGAGGAGATTAGGCTTACAGCCGAGGCTTCTGGATAGTGGCAGTAGTAGCAACAACAGTCTGGTCAGGGTGATGAGGATCTTGCTCTTTGGACAAAGAGAAAGAAGAAGGTTTGTTGTGGGGGTCGGCAGGGTCCCAAGTTTGGGGCCCCACCGCAGGGGAGTGGAGGAGAGAGCAGTGATCATAGGAGAGATATGAGAAAAGTGAAGTGCTTTGTTTGTAAGAAGTTTGGGCACTATGTTAGACAGTGCCCTGACAGGAAGAATAAGAGGGGTGGTACCGCAGCTACAACAAAGGAGGCAGATTTTCAGAGACAATTTCAGAGAGAGTGTACTTTCATCATATGTTGCACTTCAGTTGAGACGACACCCAGTATATGGTATATTGATAGCGGGGCTTTGAGCCATATGACTGGATTTCAAGAGCACTTTACTGATCTTAGAGACACCGAGGTCAGGATTGAGATTGCTCTTGGAGATGACACATTGGTCAGAGTTGTTGGGATTGGCACAGTTACCTTTCAGAGAGATAGTATGTCACCTATATCGTTCAAGGACGTTCTCTATGTCCTTGGGTTGAAGAAGAATTTGATTTCAGTTTCCACCCTCCAGGATAGAGGTCTTGAGGTAACATTCAGAGGCATCGAGGTACCCATTCATCCTCGGGGGTCTTCACTTGCCTCGGGACAAGTGATTGGAGTGAGGGATGGGAAACTGTTTAGATTTCTTTTTCAGCCACTTCATGCATTGGCAGCGAGCAGCGACAGCAACAGAAAGAGTTGTGAGTTATGGCATCATAGGATGGCCCACCTACATCATGAAGCTCTTGGAGGATGGAGAGAGGTTGTGACCGAAGTGCCACACATCAGTACAGAGCATCAGGATGTTTGCAGAGGGTGTGCGCTTGGTAAGTTTACCAAGGCCTCGTTCCCCAGCAATGACACTAGGTCAGTTGAGATACTGGATTTAGTACACACGGACGTGTGTGGTCCCATGACTCAGAGATCCTTGAGTGGTTGTGAGTATTATCTCACATTTATTGATGACTACTCGAGGAAGACTTGGATCTATTTCCTGAAGGCCAAGAGTGAGGTATTCATATGGTTCTAAGAGTTCAGAGCTTTTGTGGAGAACCAGTCGGAAAAGAGGATCAAATTCTTGTGGTCAGATAACAGGGGAGAGTATTCCTCGAGACAATTTGTAGACTTTTGTACCCAACATGGCATTAGAAGACAGATGACCATACCCTACAACCCCCAACAGAACGAGGTTGTCGAGAGGAAGAACCAGGCCATTATCGGTGCATCGAGATCCATGTTGCATGATCAGAGTTTTCCTTTGTACTTATGGGAAGAGGCATGTGCTACTGCATTTTACCTGAAGAACATGAGCCCCCACGGGATACTGGGGAAGATGACTCCTGAGGAGACCTACACTGGTAGGAGGCCTGATGCCGACCACATCAGGATCTTTGGGTGCTTAACCTTTTCGCATGTCCCCTCGAAGAGGAGGACAAAGCTAAACCCCACATCCCAGCAGAGGATTCTAGTTGGATACTCAGAGGTGTCCAAAGCCTATCGCATCTACATTCTGCCACTTAGGAGAGTGGTGGTGAACAGAGATGTCAGATTTGAGGAGGATAGGGATTTTCAGAGATTGCTTGAGTCGAGAGTCAGAGTTGTGGATGATGAGGAGGCGTCGATTGCAGTCTCAGAGGGAGCATAACATCAGGTTTTAGGTACACCAGTATCAGGGGTGACAGGGTCACCATGCACAGCTTCATGGTCATAGTCAAATCATGTTCAGTCAGATGGGGCACAGACTTCAGGATCTAATAGTGTTGAGACGAGTCCTGAGGCAGTCACTCTTGGGTAGAGAGACCTTACTTCTCCATTGACCACTTCAGGGAAGAGGAGACCTAGATGGTTTCAGGAGACCCTAAAGGAGGCCAGAGAGAATGTAGGGGAGCCCAAGAGCCAGGTCAGAGAGAGCAGGCCTCCAATCAAATTGGGAGAATATATGGCACTAGTGATGAGTGCCGGGGATACAGAGCCACATACATTTGCGCAGGCAATGGACCAGCAGGTCTGGAGAGAGGCCATGGTAGAGGAGTATGATTCCATTGTGCACAATGATGTCTGGGATGTGGTTTTGAGGCCAGTGGGGAAGTCAGTTGTGACTTCCAGGTGGTTGTACAAGACCAAGATTGTTGCAAATGGTAGCATTGAGAAATACAAGGCATGTTTTGTGGTGTGAGGCTTCTCACAGATTGAGGGAGTCAATTATGGCGAGACATTCGCACCAGTTGCGAGATACACCTCCATTAGGAGTATCATTTCCATAACAGCAGAGAGGGGTTGGAGCATTCACCAGATGGATGTGAAGACCGCATTTATGAATGGATTTATTGATGAAGAGGTGTACATAGAGCAACCATAGGGGTTTTAGGTGAGTGACAGGGAGATTCACATGTGTCTTTTGAGAAAGGAAATTTATGGACTGAAGCAAGCTCCTCAAGCTTGGTATTCACGCATTGATACTTATTTGCTTCAGATGGGCTTCAAGAAGAGCGATGTTGATCCTAACCTCTATTTCATCATTAGTGGTGAGGACACACTTATTCTCATCTTATATATGGATGACTTGTTCATCACTGAAGCCGATGATCTCATAGTTGAGTGCAAGCTGGGACTTGCATCAGAGTTTGAGATGAGTGATATTTGATTGATGCACTACTTTCTGGGTATGGAGGTATGGCAGGAGGAGGGTCACATATTTCTCGGGCAGGGGAAATATGCAGCAGATATTTTGAGCAGGTTTCAGATGGAGGACTGTAGACCCATGTCTACACCTATGATTACCAAATGGAAGAAGCTTAGTGCTTCAGATAGCCAGTTGGTAGATGCCACAGTTTACAGGGAGTTGATCGGTTCGCTCATGTATCTAGTTAACACCAGACCATATATTTGTTTTTCCATGAACACTCTCAATCAGTACATGGTTGAGCCTAGGAGTGTTCACATGGTTGGGGAAAATCACATTTTGAGGTACATTGTTGGGACAGTTGACTATGGCCTAGACTATGTCAAAGGAGATGGAGTCAGTTTGGTTGGCTACACAAACTCAGACTGGGCAGGATATGTTGCTGACAGAAAAAGCACCTCATGGTCTTGCTTTGGTTTAGGGTCAAGACTTGTTTCCTGGTTCAGCCGGAAGCAGAAGTCAGTTTCTTTAAGTTCAGTTGAGGCAGAGTATATGGCGGCCAATCAGGCCAATTGCGAGGCCATTTAGCTTTGTAAGATATTGGTTGGTTTGTTTGGTTAGGAGATGCCACCGACCATCATTCACTATGATAATCAGAGTTGCATAAAACTCTCTAAGAATCCAGTGTTTCATGATCGGTCGAAGCATATTGATATCAGGTACCACTTCATTCGTGATTGGGTTCAGAGAGGGGTTGTTCAATTGCAGTATGTATCAACAGATGACTAGGTTGCAGATATTCTCACCAAGGCCCTGCCAAGGGGAAAACATGTCTACTTCAAAGACAAGATGGGCTTGGTGAGGAACACCTTCCTCGGTAAGAGGGAGTGTTGATTTTTTTTACCTTGGGAGGTGTTCCCCATGTGCTTCTACTCTCGTAGACACATGTGGGATTGACTATACACTTTGTGCCTTGTACTTTGTGTCTAATTTCACTTTGACTTAGGAGTTTTAAGTCAAAAGTGAAATTTAGTCATTTATGCCTAAAATGACTATTAATTCACTTTGTAGGTGAATTAGAGACATAAAGTGAACTTAGGAAACTTAACCCAAAGTGGGTTATTGACTTAGATGCTTTTGGTGAGATCTCAACCATTGATTAGATGGGAGATGAGATGATCTCATCCATTGGTTTCTTAGGTTTCCTTATGCATGTTCAAGAGGGGTGCAAAGAGTGAAGGAGAGATCATTACTTCATTTGCTCACTTGGAGAGGAAGAGAGGGAGCATTGAGATGAGGTTTGTTACATGAGGAGGCTTGAGCTTGGATGCATTCTTTGGAGGGAGGCATTCAACATCTAGCCTTGTTTATTTATTGAGGAGGTTTCATTATTGTGGAGGGTGCACTTGCTTTGGAGGGTGCAACGGTAGTGGGGAGGACTTATACCCATCATATTGAAGTGAGATCAGTTGCAGAGGGAGGCCATCCAACAGAGCTTCATTCTTGTCGAGGGATTTTCTATTCTGAGCTCACAATTGGCTTCTGGAGCAGTTTATGTGGATTTGAGAGCTTGTATGGGGGGCGCACCTGGTTCTTTTGGACTTGTATTTCAACTTGGATCAAGTTGCTATTGTATTAGGTTCATCTATATTTTTTACTTGTTGTATTCCACCATCTGATTTCCTCATATATATACATATATCCCAAACTGGTTTTCCCCAGGGGGGTTTTATCCAGGGTCATGTTGACCAAAAATACTTGTGTACAAAATCATGTGTGTTAGTCTTTTATATCTGCTTATTTTCAGCTATAAATATCTTTAGGTGTGTTGTATTTATTTTAGTATGCATGTGCTAACTTTTGGTTACTAAAACTACATGCTAGAGCACCTAAAATTGCAATTACAACCATAACAAATCAACAAGAAGTTCTTGGACTATTGGTTGTCCTAAAATAGTAGCAAAACATTTACATAACAATTGAAACTTAGAGCCAATATGTGGTCAAAGACAAACCCAGTTGGAAAGCTTGATAGGACCTATAAATCTTTAGAATGTTGGCTTGTTTAACCTGCCTGGAGTGTTAAATGACTCTAGAGTTATGTCAGCTTCATAGTTATTCTCCTCGGACCCTATGTACACCTCAGTTACATCTTGGAAAAAGGATAGGGGTGTTGTTCCAAATGCAGTGTTTGTAGTTGGCAGTATTGCATGTTCTCCCTCTCCGTGAGCGAAAACTTCTCGAGGTGCCAAGTAGCCTAACTGTGGTGCTCACCCATCCAGTGATGGTGACTACGCTACTGTGTCAAAGTCTGCACCACGGAGAAGAGATGCTACAAATTCTTGGATTCCAAACAGGTCTTGGCACAAAATGGTTCTTGGGGACGACCTGGGTTTGGACGAAGAGTTTAACTTAGCTCTTACAACGTTGGTGGGACGTTTGTCTTATAGCTCGAGGAGTTCTACTTCTCTAAATGAATGGGTGAAGTTGCACTGGCTTTCATTACTAGGTTACAAACCAAATATCTTCTACTTGTCGAGAGGTTGGCTTGGATTCAAATTTCGCTCGTCGGATGACACCTCAAAAGTATTGGAAAAGATTTGGTCCTTTGATGAGGGGAGCTTGATGCTTAAGAGGTGGCAGATTTCTTTCGACCCTGTGCAGGATTATTTCCAGTTCAAGCACCTTTGGATTCTTCTTCCAAGGTTATCACTGAATCTTTGGAATGTAAAAGCATTGACCGCTATCGGTAATGCACTTGGATGCTTCATCTAAGTTGATGATATGTCACTACAGGCCCAGGACAGAAAGTTAGGTAAGATTCTGGTGGAGGTTGACATTCATTCTGGCCTTCTGGAGAGTCTGGATATTTAGTGGAGAGGTCATATTTTTCGTCAAAAGTTAGATTACTTGGTCCTACCATTTTGGTGTACCTTCTGTCAAAAAACATGACACCTGAGAAGTGCCTGTCAAGGCTTTGTGGAGGAGGAGGAATCGAAAAATTCATGGCTCTGGAAGGTGCCTAGATGTGATTCCCTAGGCGTAGACTATTTTGTACAAGACACAAAGTTTACAAAGTCGGTGGACTCCCAACTTCATGCTGACTATGCTATTGTCTCAGGTAAACTAAAAGCTTGGTGCCCCTCTTTTTATTACTCACTTATGTCTTGGGAAAAACTGGCTATGGACTCTTTGACTTCCCCGGTGATTGATCCTATGATTCCTTCCTGTACTGTTGTTTTGGATAAGAATAATGAATCCTCTACTATGGAGGTTGTTCCACCATCCTCTATGGGGATTAGTATTACCCCTTGTTCAGATAAGGTTAACACTTCTCTGGAGGAGCTTAGAACTGGCTCTGTAGCACCCTTCAACCCCTCCCCCACCTCTAGGGACTTATGTAATGTGGAAATAGTGGTTCCTGAGGGATCTCGGATGGCAGACTGTGAGGGGGAGAAGGATCTCTTTGTTGTGTCAGGTTACAGGGAATTAGAACCTGGGGATTGCTCTCTGGGGGAGACACTGGACTCCTTAGTCCCTCTTCTTTGAGAGGTGAACTCTTTGATCCTGCTTCCTACTTACCAGGGGAGAAATGTTATTAAACTACTGAGCATTCCTGACTTGGTGGGCCAGTTGGGGAACTCTATTGAGGTTAATGGGGTTGGTTACGCTTGGTCAAAGGGTCTGGGCTTCAAGAATTCCCCTATAAAAACAAGAAGTGTTTGTAAAAAGGCTACTTGCTTAGCTCCAGTACCGAACCCGCTTATTGTCTTTGTTTCCTACTCTAGGGTGCTTAGAGGCATGAAATCCCTTGCTAGGGCCAAGCGATGATCATGCTCACCTTAAATCTTAGAGGGGTGGGGGGGACCCTAAAATTGGCCTCCATGCACAGGTTGCTATGAAAATCCAAACTAGATATTATATTTTTACAAGAAACACTTGTTGATGAGGAGAAAGCTTGTATGTTTATGTTAAAGTTTGTGCCTGGATGGTTCACGTGTGTTGTTAGCTCTGTTGGAAATTTGAGGGGTCTTTTGCTGACATGGGACCCCAACAAATTTGATTTGGAGCCTTCACTCTATTGTGGGGGCATTTTATTATCTGGTATCTCTTTAGAAAACAACAAGAGTTTATGTTTACTCGATGTATATGGACCTTGCAATGAGAGAAATTTTTTTTGGGAATAGGTGGCGATGAGTGGTTTATTGGCTACTAAAAACTTAATTGTTGCAGGAGACTTTAATTTCACCACAGGTGCAGATGAGGTCTAGGGAGTTGCCACACAACTGGATAAACTCACAGGTTTTTTTAATTACTTCTTCAAGATAATCTTTTGGTGGATTTGCTTTCGGATGTTGTGGCACCAACGTGGAGAAATCGCAGAACAGGGGTTGATAGTATATCAAAGAGGTTGGATCATATTTTGGTATCGAAAAATTTGCTAAGTGAAGTGGGCAGGTATCGATCATGGGTGGAATTTCCATTATTCTCGGATCACGCGCCTGTGATTGCCCAGTTTGATTTTCAGCCTTATCCGATGGCTTATCCTTTTAAGTTTAATCCGTCCTGGTTGGCAGAGGGATAATTCTCAGCTATTGAAAAAGAGGTCTGGTTGGATCCTGCTTTCCTGGTGGAAATCAATTTCCAACACAGATTTGTGTGAAATTGAAAGTGTTAAAGAATTAGATAAAAACTTGGGCTAGGCTTCTACGTCGTGCAAATTTTCTCAGACTAGAAACTCTGGAGGAGGAGCTCTGGGTGGCATATATGGGTTTGCAGAGGGATGGATTAGGCCTGATAACTGACTGTCACTTAAAATCGTTGGAGGCAGAACAAAATACAATTCTTCTCCAAGATGAGGAACTCTGGAGACAGAGAAGTAGAGCTATATGGTTGAAATGTGGGGATCAAAACACAATGTTCTTTCACAACTTTCCCAGTGCTAACATGAATAAAAAACACATCTGGGAGATATTGGATGAGTGTGGTTTGTTACATAAGGGGCAAGAGGCTCTCAAAAAAGAAGCTATAAGACACTTTAAAGGTATGTTCAAAGTTGATGCCTTCACCTCCCCAGCTGAACAAGTAAATATTGTCAGGTTGTTCTCTCGATTTGTCACAATGGAGGACTCTTTACTTGTTGATTGTCCTTGCACAAAATTGGAAATTTTGGAAGTCCTAAAGTTGTTCACAAAAGACAAAAGTCCAGGCCCGGATGGTTGGACGGTTGAATTTTTTACTCACTTTTTTGACCTTCTTGGTGATGACCTGTTGGAACTAGTGGAGGACTCTAGGATCAGAGGTAAGGTGCAAAGCTCTCTTAATTCAACTTTCTTGGCATTGATTCCAAAGGAGAATAAACCGGTGACTTTTGGAGACTACAGACCCATTTCGCTCTGTAATCTATGCTATAAACTGATAAAAAAGGTGATTGCAAATAGAGTCAAGCCTATTCTCTCGAGGGCGTTGTCGAGCGAGCAACTTGGATTTTTAAAAGGCAGGCAGATTTTGGACGCCATTGGGATTGCACAAGAATGTCTACATAGTATAAAAGCAAAGAAGTTAAAGGCTCTTATTTTAAAACTGGATTTAAAAAAAGCATATGACTGTGTAAAATGGGACTTTTTACGCTTAATTCTTGTCCAAATTGGCTTCAGTTTATCTACTCCAAACTGGATTATGAGTTGTGTTGTCAGCTCCTCCTTTGTTGTTCTGATTAATGATGAGACTTCTACATTTTTCTAGATTGAACGTGGTCTAAGACAAGGTTGTCCACTCTCGCCAATGTTGTTCATCTTAGTCATGGAAAGTATTAGTATGTTGTTGAAGAAAGGCCAATCAGAAGGAAGTTTGACGGGGGTTAAAGTCTTCAGGGTTATAAAAATCCTACATCTGATATTTTTCGATGACATCCTTATCATGACAAAGGCCTCTCTTGAGGAGTGGATGGCGATTAAATCACTCCTGGATCTTTTTTGTTGTGCCTCGGGTCTCAAAGTAAATTTAAACAAATCAACTTTCCACCACTCGGGTATTCAAAGGGAAGCCTTGGAAACGCTAAAGGAAGCTTTTTCGATCAACTTTGTTGAGTTGTTCGAAGGTTTTAGATACCTGGGGTACTTCATAAAAGCAGAGAAGTCAACCTTTGAAGACTGGAGATGGCTTATTACTAAATTTGAAAATAGGACTAGTCACTTGTGCAACCGCTGGTTATCACTTAGGGGTCATTGCATTCTTGTAAAGGCGGTTTTAGAATCCCAGTCAATGTATTGGATGGCCTTAGCGGTGGTCCCTGCATCTGTGCTCTCTAAGATTCGTCAGTTTATTTTCGATTTCCTTTGGTCGGGTGGTGGCCCTGCACATCATTATCACCTCTGCAACTGGGAGATGCTTGCTAAGTCGAAGTCTTTAGGAGGTTGGGGCCTTAGGAATATCTTCCATTTCAACTGTGTCTTAGCTGCAAATTCCTTATGGAATGTTCTGATGAAAGAAGGTATATGGCACAACATAATTAAAGATAAGTGTATTCCCTATGTTTCTGTTGCAACTTGGCTCAGATCGACCACAGTTATTCAACCTTTGGCCTCGCAGACCTGGATAAACTTGTTAAAGTCACTTCCTCTCCTCACTCATTGGCTAAGCTGGAATCCTGGTAATGGGTATTCAGTTTTAATTGGACTAGACAAGATTATGGGCATCGATGATTCCTCATTACTATCCCAGGATCTTATGATGGCCTTAAAGAATAAAGATATATGTTATCTTTACCAAGCTAGAGCCCAGACTTCTTTGGGGTATATAACCGATCAATGGAAAGGCAGCTTGGATTTGGGACTTATGGGGTCTCTGGCTATTGAATGGAATTCCTTTTGCAAGGCTCTTATTGAATCGGGTATCCATCTCCAGCCTAGATATGACTTATTGATTTGGACCGGTGGCGACCAATCGAGTATTCTCACTATTAAGAATGTTTATAATGCAATGGCAAGGAAATTCTAGCCACTTCATATTGTAGGGTGGAGGAGGCTATTATGGACTTGGGATCTAGCCTACAAAATAAAATTGTTCACTTGGCTTGTCGTGGAGAATAAAATTTTAACATGGAAAAATCTTCAAAAAAAAGGTTGGGAAGGCCCGAGTGTTTGTCCTTTATGTTTCAGGGATTCTGAGACGGTTCTTCACTTGTTTGTACACTGCACTTTTACCCTTCAACTGTGGCAGATTTTAATTGCAACTTATAGTCTAAGTTCTCCCTGGGGTGGCAGCTCTATTTCAAATTGTTTTGACACTTGGTTGAAAAAGGAGAAGGTTTTTAATACTCTTCCCTCGTTGTCTTGTTGGTTTATTTGGTTGGAAAGAAATAAGTGTATTTTTGAATCTCATATTCCATCCACTCAGGGGGTTGTCTTTAAAATTAGAGGGATGTTGGAAAACTTGGTTGGTCTGCGGCTTCGGAAAGGGAAGAGTACCATAATTAAAAAGACTCCTGATATTACTTTGGCATCTGTTGGTTGGTTTGATGGTGCAACCTAAGAAAATGGGCTTTTGAGTGGGGTTGGGGGAGTAATAAAGATTTCTAGAAATATTAGTTACAAGTGGACTCTCAACTGTGGTACGGGCACAAATATAAGGGCTAAACTTCTTGAGTGTGGGCATCCTTAATCTTGGCAACTTGGTTGGGTATTGATCAGCTCCAAGTCTTTTGAGACTCCAAAATTGTGATTGATTGGCTGAATTATAGGGGAACTCTACAGGTCACTTCACTTATGGACTGGATTGACAGGATCCTGGAACTAAAAAATTCATTCAACATCATCAGATTTGCTCACATCTACAAGGAAGAAAATGGAGAGGCAGATACTTTATCAAAAAAAGTGCTTCAAATACCTGAAGGAAAGATTCATTACAACAAATGGACTGATGGTCACGAGGGTCCCTCCCTTTTCTTGCGCCTCTTTCTATCACTGGTTTTTCTCTATTATTTTGATGGTGATGCTTTTTAGTTGGACTTGGTTTGTCTACATGTCATCAGAGTTAAATGTATCAAATAAGTTTTTTTTTTGGAGGTGTTTTTTGTGGTGAGTTGTCAATACTAAAAAGCACTTGAGGGTCTGTATAGAAAGACTTTTTCGAAGTGGTTAGGAGATGGATGTAACTACCAGTTATATGTACTTTTTTGTGAACAGCATATATTAAATATATTGAGAAATTTTCTGTTGGAAAAAGCTTGTACTTAGTTTGCCCATTTGTTGTGTGCCTTCAAATAAAAAATTGCAATTTCAAAATCAAAACATGTATTGGCATATGGATGAGAGTGAGTGTGCATTTTTTTGATGTTCAAACTTTTGTAAATATTTCTCAAACATTCATAAAATCTCTTGCAATTAAACTCTTTACTCTCTATTAAAATCTTTACTCTCTATAGTGATATATTGTTTTTTTATTTTGTAGTGATATATTGCTTTTTATTTTGTCTTTGTATTCTTGTCCATACTTTTTTATATTGTTAGCCATTTTATAAATCTGGAAGAGACTCATTTGGCATTAGTTACCTAGAATTCGAATCTGTCTATTTTGCAAGTAATTGATTTCATTGATCTTGTACTTTGTCGCACATTTCTCTTATATTAACGGACTATTGTTAGCTTCACTAACTACCCTTAACATAGTATTGTTAGTTTCACTAACTACCCTTAACATTTTGTAAGTAATTGTTTTCGTTGTTCTTCTCTTTTTTGGTACACTTTTCTTATGATGAAAGGGAACCATGACTTTGCATGCTAAATCCGTATTCATCGGAATTTCCACATTGAGAAGCCATGTAGTGAATTTATAGTGTTGTGGCTACTCTTCCATATTACAATTTTGTTATTCATTAGTTATTCTTTCAAAGCATGTGTATTCTTCTTTTATGTTTTATCATAAAATTATAATAACATTATTTTCTTTTATAACATATCTATTATTTTCTTCGGTGTTCCATTTCCCTTGCTTTAAGGATATGATAGTAATATATATCCACCAAAAAGATTGTTTGAGAAAGCAACAAAAAAAACTATAATACCACAAAAAAGAGTACATGAGTGATTTGACTCGACATAGAAATAATACCTTTTGATCCTCACAAAGTTTTCTCATCTATCTCTGACTTATACATGGACTAATGCAAATTGTAACAACCTTGGGAAAGGAGGAGGCCTCTTGTAAAGATAAAGATAAGGTACCTTCTTGCCTTTTGTTAGCATTCTTCCAATCTCCATAAACATATCTCTTCCATTCTATGGGTATTTTTCTCTCTTGAGTTATGGAGAAATATGTATATGAATCCCACGATTGTTCTAGTTGTTACAAAACTTTCTGAGTAACGGGTTTCACAAAAGGACGTCACCGCATGGACAGGTTTGATTTTGTGGAGCTTAATTCAATCTTCCAAACAAAATTGAGCGTGGGCTTGATTTTACTTGTCACTGTGAATGACGTGGACAAACTAGTTATTTACAACTTGTAATAGCATTAACTGTTAATTTGTAGAGATGGTAACGGTCTACTTCTCAAATCAAAACTGGCTGAAATCACCCATCCAAAAAGTCCCTCGTTGACACTAACAGAATCGAGGGGTGAATTCATCGGAGTTTCTGGGTGCACAATCAAATCAACATTCAGAAACTAATATATATAATTAATGTTATGGAGCCATACGATTTAGATTTTGAAGTTTTCAATACACCAGGGGACTCCTTTCTCAATGTGCATCCAGAGCCTTACATGCAAGCAGATTTTTCTGGCTTTGAAGACCTCAAATACTTCCAGAATGAAATATTCCATCCCAATGAACAGGTCTGATTGAGCTTCTTCTCGAGCTCATAATTCCATACGTTTTCTACTGATTTAAAAAAAAAAATAGTATCGTTTCATAAAACAAGAGCAAACTGCTGTGCTTTTAGGATTATTGGTACCCAATGGTCTTTCCATGTTTTGGGGTTTCTCTCAAGTTCCTTACAAACTGAAAGGCTAATACCGATACCGATTCCTCTTGTGAATTGTTCAGTTTTTTTCAGATTAATTTTGATAGTGGTCTTACAGTTTGGCTTGAGTTATCAGATTGAAATTATGAAAGCGCAAGACGAACAGGGAGAAGTTTCACTGCCTGTTGAAACCAAGGTACATGCTGAAAACCTTTGTGAAGTGTATTTGCCTGGAATGAAATTACCTTATAACCTTCTTATTGGGGTTGCCTCCGTAGATTTGGGAGGTTTGAGGTTAGATTTGATTCTCAGCACATTCAATTAAAATGGCAACAAATTGGGTCTCCATATATAGAATGATGTTTTGTGTATAATAGAATGATGTTTAGATTATATTCAAGGGATTAGTAAGATCGGTTGGTTGTTGTTAATGTAATTCTATATTGATAAGTGTTTGGTTCAGGCACACTAGTCTATACAAACAGGTGTATTAGAGATACTATACACATGTGACAATTAGGGTTTCACTCATCATTTCACCTTATTCTTGTTTTTGTTCAGGGTTTTACTATGCCAAAAATAATTTGGAGGTTTTCTAATGGACCCAAATCTTGGGTAAAACCTGAAATCCACTGAATGTATCAAAACCATGAATTCATGCTTTTGCTTATGGTTCCACCATGCCCCAAGTAGTTTCTGGGGTTTCCGGATCCATCTAGAACCTAATAAAACCTGAAACCAACTGGATCCATCGGAATCATGAATTTTTGTTTTTCTCAATAGACCCAAGACTTTGGGTAGAACTTGAAACCCACTGGATACATCAAAATCAGGAATTCATGCTTTTGCTCATGATTTCACCATGGTCCACGAGGGTCTCCAAATCCACCTAGAGCCTTGGTAAGACCTGAAACCCACTGGATCCATCGCAACCATAAATTTATGTATTTCTAGATTCCAGCTAAGGCTGCTAGGAAAGGGATGTTTTGTCCGTTGCTTAGACATCGCTGGGCTCAGAGAAAGAACGCACAAAAACAGTAAAAATAGTGCAACCCAAAGGGCTGGGTCACCCAAAGCATAGGGGATCCTATCAAAACGGGGCTTGATAAAGTTTATACGAAAAGCACTTTTTTTCTACATTGCCGGAATCCAGCCAAATAAAATGTTATGGTTTTGATCGATACAGTTGTTAGGGTTTTGATCACTAGAGTGTGGTTCAATTTTTTTTAGGTTTTGGGTCCCTTTAGAGACCTCCAAAATCCTCAGAACATAATGAAACCATGAATAGAACCATGATCTAGTTGAAACCATGAAAAATTATCATTCACACCGGGAATCCATCACTCAAAACTAATAAGTTTTGCATAAATTTAATCGTTCACATAGTATCATCTAATTTATAAAATGAAGTATTGATAATTAAAAATTTGCTTTAATCTTCAAAATCACAATTTCAATAAAAACCATCAAAACCATCACAGTAATAATGAAAGCATTGGCAAAAAGCCCAGACTTATAAACATTAATAAAAGCATGGGCAAAAAAGCCCAGACTTACAAACAACTATGCACAGATCACTTCTATCTATGAAAAAAAAAGTATAGAAGCATTGAGGGATGGCCAGACCGAACCAGCGGTTTTTGTTCATCATATTGAATATGAGACACGTTTTTATATTTATGATGAATTGGTTTTCTGCCAAAGGACTTCCCAAAGTGTTGATCTCAGGCCTGTGCCATTCTTTCCCACAGAAAGTCTCAGAAAATCGTTACTGGACAAAGGAGGAGCGTGAAAAATTCCACGTAGCTTTGAAAATGTGAGTATCAATGTGAGTATTCTGCAGCCTCAAAGGCAGTAGAGATGAAGTTTGTAGTTTCCAGTATGTTTGTAAATCGACATGTTATAATTTGAACGTTTGTCTTTCAGGTTTGGTACCGACTTTGAAGCAATTGCAGAATTTGTTGGTACTCGTAACTCTACACAAGTGAGGACCCATGCCCAAAAGTATTATGCGAAAATGGTATTGAAAGCTAATTCATTCACCTTTGGATCTAATGCTTATAAGTTCTTCCTGCTTAAGCAGAAGATATATATTGTTTCTTAAGCATTTAAAGATTTAGAAAAATTAAACATAAATTTATATTAAAATATCATTTCATTGAGCTCAGGTCATTGAGCTCAGGTTAGAGAGTCAGTTTAATTAGTATAGATCAATTTGTGAGTTTTTTTTAATGTTTGTTGGTCACGGGTTTGATTCTCTTGATTTCATGGAGCAAGGCCCCGTAATGAAGGTCGACGGTTTACCCGCCCCGTAATGAAGGCCGACAGTTTACCCGCCCCGTAATGAAGGCCGACGGTTTACCCACCCCATAATCAAGGCCGACTAAGGCCAACGGTTTACCCGCCCCATAATCAAGGCCGACTAAGGCCAACGGTTTACCGGCCCCGTAATCAAGGCCGACCAAGGCCGACGATTTACCCGCCCCGTACCCGTAATCAAGGCCGAAGGTTTACCTGCCCCGTAATCAAGACCGACAACCGACAATTTACCCGCTTACCATCCATAGAACATGAAGAAATATTTTGGAGGATTTTTCAATTCAACCTGATATATGAAATCATTCTCTTACCATTTCCTTAAAATATCTGTATACTTCCTTAAAATTTCTGCATAGTGATAATAATTTTGGAAAAAATTCAGCTTAATAAAGTTTTTTCTTACACCACTGCAGGTAAGAGATTACAAAAAGAATGGCAAAGCTTCACAGACACAGAACAAAGGCCAGAAAAGTTCCTGCAACAACTAAATCCTGATTAATTTATTTGTTATTTCCACCAGCAAGAGTAGATGTCCACTAAAAGATTAGTGAGAGCTTAGTTTTGATTTTCAAGTTGAGAAGAAGATTGCCTTAGATCTTTTTGTTACTTCAAATTAATAGATACAAAGGGCAGTCTCTCCGACTCAACTCTAGATCTCCTTGGTAACAATTGGCCCTAGCCGATTGTCCTGATAAAAAAAATCATCACATACCAGAACTGTTCACTTGCCCCATTCGATTTGATTGATCAGCATCCCCTTCTACAGTGCTTATGCGGAGGACCGATTCCAATCGAATTCAGTGTTATCCGGTTCCTTGAATAGCAATAAAGTGCTTTGCAGAAATATTCTTTCGTGCAATCAGAGGAATGCAGTATATTCTGGAAATTCGGATATTTTGCCCACTGACCGTTTCCAATATGCTGCTTTAAATTGAGATTTGTTTACTATTTCATAACTGTTCCCATAAAGTTATAAACATAAACTGCTACAAAATGATTGATTTTTTATTTTTATTTATTTATTAATTTATTAAAAAATTGATAGAACCTCTCATATAAATAAATTGAATTTTTTTATATTTTTTTTAAGCTGTTAAAATCTAAATCCAAATTTATTTAGGATAATTATATTCAATGAAATTAAAAGAAAGGTGAATTAAAAAAACAAATTATACACTTAAGATTTAAGTAGGGAAACATATCTCTGAATTTGTCTCAAAGAGGAGTTTTAAATTCGATGTTAAATCAATTAAATTTGCATTCACAACTACATAAATAATTATTTTATTTGAGTTTTAAATCCGATGTAAAATTAATTAAATTTCATTCACAACTATATAAATAATTATTTTATTTATTCATAGTTAATAGATTTAAGTAAGTAGTCCCCAAGGTGTAGAATAGTTGGTGATGGAGTGTGTTGTTAAGTCACTCCGTGTTGAAAAGTCATCGGTTCGAAACTTGTGGGGACAAAAAATCCAACCATGTTAAGGGTTGGTGTGGCTCAAGCCGAGTGCGATCCCCAGTTGATCGGCTTAGATACCCTTGAATTTAAGTAAATATATCTTTAAGTAAATATATCTTTGAATTTTGTTTTAAAAAGGAGTTTTTAAATCCCATGTTAAATCAATTAAATTTTCATTCACTATTTGCACAAACAATTATTTTATTTATTCATTGTTAATAGATTTAAGCAAATAAACATATATTTGAATTTTGTCTTAGATACAAATTTTTAAATCCGCATATTTTCATTTACAACTTGTACAAACAATTATTTATTTACAACTTGTACAAACAATTATTTTATTTATTCATAGTTAATTTTATAATAGAGATATATTATAAATTCTTTATTTTATTTATTCATAGTTAATTTTATTTAAATATATTATTCTTGTGTAATTGTAATGTTGAATTGGGTTTTTAGTTATAATCTTAGGTTTGGATAAGCTAAATTGTAAAGAATGTGTTTAAAATATTTAAAACTAACATAGATCCATCTTAATAGAGATGGGGGTTAAGAAACTCAAAGTTGCACTTTAAAATAAATGAGGGATTTAGTGGTAACTTGGAGTAGTTGTTGTGAGGGGTGGTAGGTGTGTAGAGGGTCATCCTTGATCTTAGATGGTCTAGGTAGAGCATCAAATAATCAAGCGAAGTCATTCGCTTTATTTCAAGGGTTGAGGCTTCTTGATGAGCATTACATCGAAAGACTAACATTATTGCTAGGGTTGAGGTTTCTTGATGAACATTACATCAAAAGATTTATTGTAATTGAGGATTGGACATTAGTTATCAAATTGGTGCTCGGAGCCTCCTCTCATGGCAAATTTATAAGATTTGCTAATTGAATAAGAATGAAGTAAGTAGGTTTGAAAGTGTTGAATCTACCATGTCCTAAGGGAGCTCAATCAAAAGGCAAATCAACTGGTCGATTTGGCTGCTCAATTGGATTATGGCACCTTAAGAACAAAAAGTGGGGTGTCAAACTATCTCCTACATTAAGCATTATACCTTAGTCATGTATTAGAGATTTTTTTGTAAACTAATCTACTTCTATATTGATATCAGACAAAAAGTGGTACATTCATGGAGGTACATTCATGGATGCTCGAGGTCTGCCAAAACATAAACTAGACCTCATGAAACATCCATATAGCATCATTATAAGCTTTGAGACAATCCCTATGTATCTATTATAACCCAAGACTACATATAGGCCCCACGGGATTGGAAAAAAACTAAGAGACAAATAAGTAAAACTTGAGATAAAATTGAAGAACAACATAACTAAATATGAGGTGGCTTGGTTGGGCCTAATTGGCTCTCCCGATTCTTCTTCCACATTAATTAGGTTAAAACTAGTACTTGGGGAGCCCAAAGTTCTTGTAATGTCCATTGTTTACTCTTCCTTGGTTGGATCCCAATCTATTGCCTTGAAGCTAATCCTAAAAGCCACCCTGCATAGGACAATGAATTTGGCTTCCAGTCGCCTAATCTTGTCCATAGATTTAGCCTGCTTTTCCTCCTTGTCCTCCATAGATAAGGCAATTCTTTGGTATCTCTTGATCTAGAGAAACCAACGTCTTTTACCCAATTCTTGAAAGTCTTTATTGATTTGATGCATTAGGGTCTACACCCTTTTCTACCAATCTCAATCCACTAACTCCTCCATATTTTGTTGTGTTTTAGGAGGGATGCCCTAGTTATAAATCTTCCTAGCTTGATTTGTAATTTTCTCCACCCTTGTGCAGTGAGACCTAAGTGTATCCCTTATGTTCGATGTCTCTCTTCTTGACCCCACGACTATTGGAGTCGGGAATTTCCTTATTCATGTTATCATCCATAGAGGGAAAGGTAAACCCTCAGGGAGAAATTTCTTGCCCATGTGCTTTTGATCACTAGAAAACACACCCACCTGAAGTTGGGCCACCTTTAAAAAAATAAACTCGTCGACCAGACTTGGGGAGTGATAAAAGAGGGGGGAACTCAAGGGAGGCGATCTCACTCCTGAAACAAGTAGAACACGACGTAGTTTGAAAGACAACCCCCAGTCGGGTAACAATTCAACTATAGCGAGGGAAACTTGGTCCCACATCAAAGACCCAAAATCCCCAGAGCTCCATTGAGATGCCACATATACATAATAGAGAGCCAGGGAAAGCCCATAAAGGGAAGAAACCAATGGAAAAAGAAAAGGATTACTTGGACAAAAATGTTGGACCAGACCTATGAGGGTCTTGATGCACCGCCCTCGAGAGAAGCCTTCGACTGATCATTGCTTCGTTGCTTATGCAAATCCTTTGCACTAGGAGCCATAATCTCCCACTCACCCATCATAACAACATCCTACACTTTAACCAGAGACCATAAGTATCAACCATCATTTGAAATATAGTTCATGAGATGAGAAGAACGTCTATCCAAATCTAAGATTTGCTCATGTACGCTCGCTCTGGTATCATGTCTGGAATGTTCATTACATTTTCTAGAGAAGGGGAGGTCATACTCCTCCCTCTACCAACTCCTTGCACCTGTGAAGTTTGAACCTTCTGGAACTACACATGTTCATTGCATATCATCAGTCTATAAAATGGCGACCTAACTCGATGTGTGTGTGGCCTAGGCCCCACCTATTACCACCCCATCTAGGGGAGTCATGTATTAGAGTTGCATGAGAGACAAATGGCACATTAATTGACAAGGGTGATTTAACCATGAAATGTGGCGACCAAGGTGCATTATCTTTTTGTGGTACCCTCACACACTCAATGTTTAATGTGGGAGCAGGTTCATCAATTGCACTTGGATTTCAGTTTTATTGTAGGTGGGATAATGGATTTGGCTTTAGTTCTGAAATTAGGGGAATGTTTGTGGATTATTGCTCTATTATGTCGTGGTTTGAATTGGGGCTTTCCTTCGGTCTTGAAACAAGTTATAGTTCACTACCATGAGTTTCTGGTTTATTTTCATGGGATCCTGGTCCACTTGGCTTTGTTCGGTGGCTTCATGGTTTTGGTTCGATTAGCCCTGTTTAGTTCAATGGTTTTAGTGCGAGTCATTTCTTGGTTAGGTGAACTAAATTTGTAGCTCATTTTCTACTCCTAAATCCCTTCGATGCCCCTTCCTCATTGTGCTAAAAAGCATAAGGTTAGTGGGTCAATCTTTGCAACAGATAGACTTATGTTTTGTTATCAATTACTGGAGGGAATGTTCGAAAGGGGACTAGTTAATGGGTATGATAGATTGTTAGCAGTGGGCAATAGTAGGGTTTCTTTATAGGTGTTATGTAGTCCCTTCATAATGGACCATGGGCATTATGGGAGATGCCCATTCTGCGAGACCACTAATATTCAAAGAGCTCTTAGGAGGTAGGAAGATTTCATTACTAATAATGGGAATTTTCTTTTATTAATTACTGGTAGGATGCATTCCCAAGAATAAGCTAGAAACATTGAATATGCTTTCAGTTCGGAAACCTTACATAGTCAAAAGAGGCAAATAGAAGCTCTTCAAACTATGTGTTTCTCTTTAACAAATGATTGTGTGTTTGGTCATAAATCCTACTTCAATTGCCTCAAATGTCAAGTTGTTTATTGGGTATGTCGTGGAGGAGGTTAAGTAAGAGCAGATTATTCAATTGCAGTAGCAGGATGTGGAAATGTTGGTTGTAGGTTGTAGATTAGAACTTTCGAGCCAACATAGATCACTAGGAGGAAGCTTACAACCACAATGCTTTTATTCAATACTAGTGTTTAAAGTTTTGCAAATTTGCTTGATCTTAGGTGTTTTTAAGAATATATACAAGTAGTAGCTTTCCAAAATCCCTCTCAAAGGATTGTTTTGTTTTTTTAGTCAATAGGCTCCAAATTTTGGACAATTTTTAGGTTATGTTTTTGGACGACTATCTTTTTTTTGTATTATTATGCTAGCCAATGCATCTACAACAAATTTCTTATACAAAATACACTTGTTTAAAAAAAAACTTGGAGTAGTTGTTGTGAGAATGACCCAAATTCAAACTGTGTGCCCCACTACTTGACCCATATTAAACCGCATGCTCAGGTCTCTAATATTGTCTCTTGTTGTAGATGTCTCGTTGCATTCTATTAACAATGTAGACACCCTTCATGTAAGGAATTTTCATTAATAACAACAACCTCTCCTCAATTAGAAATAACAGATGAGATCCGAGATATTAGCTCAATCATGTGAACCATCCACCTAAGGCATATTATTAATGGGGAAGTTTTAGGTCACAAATTCAAATTTGATCTAGCCCCTTGGGGTTTCTAGATGCTATTGCGGCTAGTGGTTGAAGCACCCTCCATCTGGATATTACGAGGAAGAGGGGGTGATCGTGTACCTTCATTGCCAAATATGTTCTTCCATCATTATCCCATGGTCAGAAAATTTGTTTACATCATGTTCATTATGTAGGACTTCAATTGAATGTTAAATAAAAATTGAAATCATTTTATAATCTCCCTTGAAATCCATGTTACCTCCTCGAGTCATTTTCCCTTATGTCTTACTAAATATTGTAGCGTGTACCTTTTCTTTTGACTAATGTTGGTCTTTTCATCCAAGATTTCTTCAATTTCTTCATACTCTATTAAGAAATTTGTTACCTCTAATTAGTTGCATTATCCTCTTCTATTATTGTTTATGTTGGACACATCGACTACATTGAGCGGGGGGGGGGTCACACACCCACTACGACAACCTAGATTTTTTGTTCTTTTTCTTCGAGGGATAGAATCCCCGAGACTTCTACGGGGCCTAGCGCAGACCCTCCCTTCCCTTATCCTCCTCCAAACGACCACAACTTGGCCTTAGTGCAAGCGCCTTTTACAACTCGCGAGTTGGGAGTTAAGACTCTCGACTCCCCTTTCGCCAAACACCGATACCCGAGATACGATACGGGCATGGCTCCCTCCTCACTAGCGCCTGCTACATGTAACTGTAGGCTAGGCCAAACACTAGCACCACTCGCAACTTCGCTAGTTGAGGTGTTGAGCCCTCGTGCTCCTCCTTTGCGAAATCCCGAGACGCGAGAGGTCATCGTTATGTGGACTCTGCCAAAGCGACATGCACACGCCACTTGTCTCCTCCGCTGTACTCTGCTCACGAGTTGTGTTGTTGCCGCCCATCGCACGAGACCTCGGTTCTCGACGTTTTGCGGCCTTAGCAATCAGGGTGCAACTTCTTCATCCTGCGAAACCCCGAGCCACGATAAGTCAACAATGGGTTGACTCTTTCCCAGGTGACAAGTGTCCAGCATCGGTCACCCACTTCCTAGGCTAAATACCAGCGCTACTCGTATCTTGCGACTTCGCGAGTTGGAGTGTTGAGCCCTCGTGCTCCTCCTTCGCGAATTCCCGAGATACGATAAGTCAGCAATGGATTGACTCTTTCCCAGGCGACATGTGTCCATCACCTGTCACCCGCTCCCACCTTTCTCTGGGCGCTTGTTGTTACGCCACCTGTCAACCACGCGGTCCCCGCCTAACGAATGTGCCACGTGTTCGCATGAGCCCTCGGTGCTCGGCACTTCGCGACTTCTACAGTCGAAAAGAAACTCTCTCAAGTTTCGAACCCCCGATAAGCAATAACCACGAAAGTTCTGATCCCACGATTCTCCCATGGCCTGGATCCAACGGTCATGATCGCGTCGCGATCTCGCGAATCGTGAGTTCATGCAGCCCTACCCTTGACCACTCCAAGTCGTGAGTCAGGGAAATGCTACTCTCCTGCCTATACAAAGGCTAAGATCGACAGTCAATAGGGCTCTATCAGATCCTTGGATCTACGGTCTTGGATCCCATCGCTACTTGCGAAGGCTGAAAGGGTCGAGGTGTTAATGCATGCGCTCCTTCTCTAGATCCATCGGTCTCGACAGATCTGGGGTATTCCCGAAAGGATTCCAACCGTTCGTCTACCAAATGATAGGGTATTCTCTCTTTCTATAATTGGGCTCGTTATCCCTTCTGAGCTTGAATCATGAAATTCAACTTCTCGGGGCTTCAAACTCCCACGACTCCGAGACCTTAGAGAGCTATTCTTCCTTGCATAAGGTTTCCAGACCCGAATCGCATGAACCTTCAGACGGTTCTTGGGAAATTGTCCTGAATCTTAGTCGAGTCTCTGGGTAAAGGTTCGACACGGTTTCAAGGTTTATGGGGTAATTGACGGGGAAGAGTACTCTCGAGGAGCCTTCCCGGATCATTACGAGAGTCAAGCAAACAAGACGATTCTCAGTGGAGCGAACTCATGCCCCAAACTTAATCCTTTGTACAAAAATCGACTATGGCATGTAAGTATACACATGCATCCATTATTTTCAGTCTAAAACACCAGGCAATCATTCTACACAGAGATTATTATGGGCATATAAACATAAGCATGCATTCATGATATTCAGTTCGAAATACAAGGTATAAAACACTTATCAGATCTACCAGGCGTGATGCAACTGCTGAGAGGGGTGCTTGTTTCCACCCAACCGTAGGCTCAGTGACTCCAAATGGATTTACCACTAGCCACCCCCGAGCTAGACCACTATGCTTTGAGGTTCAGTCTCCTACTTCCAGCTCAACGGAAGTCAAGGACGAAGGTTACTCTCCTTCTCCTGATACAGAAAAATAATCCAGGACGAAGGTTACTCTCCTTCTCCTGAGACTCAGAACTCCCTGTGTTTCCAGGGTTTTCTCTAGTTCTCCTCTATGATCTCCGTCGCATGCACTCTCTCCCTCTTTTTCCTTACCACATTTCCTCTCTTGCTAATTTTTTTGTTTGCAAGGTTGTGTGTGGCGCGAATTTCGTCGTCCGTGGTCAGGTCTGAGGGCTGTTACGAATGGGTGGTTCACCCCCATCCCCTCATTAGCTCTTGAGGAGCCTCCCCACCTACCAATCTGAAGAGAAATCCATTCCAGGATCAGAGAGTTGCTTTGGTTTTTGAGCAAGTATAAACCAGTATGGTACTGGCTCGGTGGAAGTCAATGCAACCATTCCAGGTCCCTTCCACCACCCCTCATTAGCCATCGTGGTCTCTTTTAGCACATCCCCTTCCCAACAGTCATGCAACACCTATTCATAACATAATTTACATTCATCGACCTTTTATACAAAGGTCCGTCAAATCAAACATTCACATCTTTGAGTTTGCCATAGTTCTTGGCCAATATATAGTTATTTTTACAGTCTAGGGGAAACA
>ML782725.1:691577-715652 GCA_009831015.1 Picea engelmannii
AAGTTTTCTGAGAAGTCATGGACTCTGAAATACTTCTTTAGTCCAAGCAGCCAGGCCTCTGCTTCCTCCCCCTTCTTTATTTCACTGTCGAAAGAGGGTGGTTTGGCCTTCCTGAATTGTTCGAGATTATGACTTTTGGAATGCTTTCGCTTCTTTCGTTTCCTTCGGGAACAAGAACTAGTTCTGCTACTAGAAGATCCCTTCGATTCACCAGTCTCCTTTCCAGAGGAATCGTCCGACGCTTGTCCCTTATCTCTAGGGTGGATCTTTCTCGAGGTGCTCTTCCTAGTGTGGCCACTTAAAAGACCATGTTTCTGTATCTCAGGTGGACTTTGACTTTTCTTTGTCTGTCATCGGTCCACGTGACTGGTGTCAGGTCCATGCTGCAATTGTCTTTGTATGTCGGATAAACTCTGCAGCAAGACTGCATTAATTTATGTTTGCTTCTCTTGCTCTTTTATCAACCTCTCGTTGTCGGCCTTGCAGCTCTGTAGCTCGACCATGAGGCTCCTCACAGTCTCAGCTAGATCTGGAGGGGTCTCTACCACTCTCCTTTCATCAGACTCTTCGTCTCTGTTGTGGGAGCCATCCCCCACTTCGTGGTGCGTCACCATTCTATGCGTCTGCAATTTTCCGCAGTTGATCGTTCGCTTGTGTGCAGGAAAAACACTTGTTGTTAGTCAATATTGATATTCATTTATAACCAACGCATAATTCATATTTTTTTTTTCAAATGCATACACACAATAGGAATTTTCATTCTTAACTTTAACTTTTGATAAAGGGGGTTAAGATATAGGGTTACTCCTTTTAAGAGTACTCCAAATGGAGTTTCTGCGCAACTCGTTTATGAGCCTAAGCAGGCCAAGTGTTGTAACCATGCTTTGATACCAATTTGTCACACACCCACTACGACAACCTAGATTTTTTGTTCTTTTTCTTCGAGGGACAGAATCCCCGAGACTTCTATGGGGCCTAGCACAGACCCTCCCTTCCCTTATCCTCCTCCAAACGACCACAACTTGGCCTTAGCGCAAGCGCCTTTCGCAACTTGCGAATTGGGAGTCAAGACTCTCGACTCCCCTTTCGCCAAACACCGATACCCGAGATACGATACAAGCATGGCTCCCTCCTCACTAGCGCCTGCTACATGTAACCGTAGGCTAGGCCAAACACTAGCACCACTCGCAACTTCGCTAGTTGAGGTGTTGAGCCCTCGTGCTCCTCCTTTGCGAAATCTCGAGACGTGAGAGGTCATCGTTACGTGGACTCTACCAAAGCGACGCGCACACACCACTTGTCTCCTCCGTTGTACTCTACTCGTGAGCTGTGTCGCTGCCGCCCATCGCACGAGACCTCGGCTCTCGGTGTTTCGCGGCCTTAGCGATCATGGTGCAACTTCTTCATCTTGCGAAACCCCGAGCCACGATAAGTCAACAATGGGTTGACTCTTTTTGAGGTGACAAGTGTCCACCACCGGTCACTCGCTTCCTAGGCTAAATACTAGCGCTACTCGCATTTCGCGAGTTGGAGTGTTGAGCCCTCGTGCTCCTCCTTCGCGAATTCCCGAGATACGATAAGTCAACAATGGATTGACTCTTTCCCAGGCGACATGTGTCCATCACCTGTCACCCGCTCCCGCCTTTCTCTGGGCGCTTGTTGTTACGCCACCTGTCAACCACGCGGTCCCCACCTAACAGATATGCCACGTGTTCGCATGATCCCTCAATGCTCGGCACCTCGCGGCTTCTACAGTAAAAAAGAAACTCTCTCAAGTTTTGAACCCCTGATAGGCGATAACCACGAAAGTTCTGATCCCACGGTTCTCCTGTGGCCTGGATCCAACGGTCACGATCGCGTCACGATCTCGCGAATCGTGAGTTCATGCAGCCCTACCCTTGACCACTCCAAGTCACGAGTCAACGAAATGCTACTCTCCTGCCTATACAAAGGCTAAGATCGACGGTCAATAGGGCTCTGTCAGATCCTTGGATCTACGGCCCTGGATCCCATCGCTACTTGCGAAGGTTGAAAGGGTTGAGGTGTTAACGCCTGCGCTCCTTCTCTAGATCCATCAGTCTCGACAGATCTGGGGTATTCTCGAAAGGATTCTGACCATTCGTCTACCAAATGATAGGGTATTCTCTCTTTCTATAATTGGGCTTGCTATGCCTTCTGAGCTTGATTCACGAAATTCAACTTCTCGGAGCTTCAAACTCCCACAACTTTGAGACCTTAGAGAGTTATCCTTCCTTGCATAAGGTTTCCAGACTCGGATCGCATGAACCTTCAGACGGTTCTTGGGCAATCGTCCTGAATCTTAGTCGAGTCTCTGGGTAAAGGTTCGGCACGGTTCCAAGGTTTATGGGGTAATCCCCGGGGAAGAGTACTCTCGAGGAGCCTTCCCGGATCATTACGAGAGTCAAGCAAACAAGACGATTCTCAGTGGAGCGAACTCATGCCCCAAACTTAATCCTTTGTACAAAAACCGACTATGGCATGTAAGTATACATATGCATCCATTATTTTCAGTCTAAAACACCAGGCAATCATTCTACACAGAGATTATTATGGGCATATAAACATAAGCATGCATTCATGATATTCAATTTGAAATACAAGGTATAAAACACTTATCAGATCTACCAGGCATGATGTAACTGCTGAGAGGGGTGCTTGTTTCCACCCAACCGTAGGCTCAGTGACTCCAAACGGATTTACCACTAGCCACCCCCGAGCTAGACCACGATGCTTTGAGGTTCAGTCTCCTACTTCCAGCTCAATGGAAGTCAAGGACGAATGTTACTCTCCTTCTCCCGATACAGAAAAATAATCCAGGACGAAGGTTACTCTCCTTCTCCTGATACAGAAAAATAATTCAGGACGAAGGTTACTCTCCTTCTCTTGAGACTCAGAACTCCTTGCGTTTCCAGGGTTTTCTCCAATTCTCCTCTGTGATCCTTGTCGCGCGCGCTCTCTCCCTCTTTTTCCTTACCACATTTCCTCTCTTGCAAATTTTTTTGTCTGCAAGGTTGCGTGTGGCGCGAATTTCTCCATCCGTGGTCAGGTCTGAGGGTTGTTACGGATGGGCGGTTCACCCCCATCCCCTCATTAACTCTTAAGGAGCCTCCCCACCTACCAATCTGACGGGAAATCCATTCCAAGATCAGAGAGCTGCTTTGGTTTTTGAGCAAGTATAAACCAATACGGTACTGGCTCGGTGGAAGTTAACACAACCATTCCAGGTCCCTTCTACCACCCCTCATTAGCCATCGTGGTCTCTTTTAGCACATCCCCCTCCCAACAATCATGCAACACCTATTCATAACATAATTTACATTCATCGACCTTTTATACAAAGTTCCGTCAAATCAAACATTCACATATTTGAGTTTTCCATAGTTCTTGGCCGATATATAGTTATTTTTACAGACTGGGGGAAACAGGGTGTTACATGAAAAGTGTAGGGCTCTTTTTCCAAAACTTCCCTTTCACAAAACTCATTAGTTAGCAATCACCATTTACTCATTACTTATTGTTGTCATTTATAATCAGTTAAATGTGAACATATATTAGCAACATATATCAGCAATATATCATCAACAAATCATCACCACAACACAAGGAACACAAGATGTATGTACAATTTTCTTTTTATTACGGACTACAATCCTTGGGTTATCAACAACAATTGAATAGAGTACAACTCTACAAGAGCACCAACTCTATAATGCAAGACTCAGCTTACACCTCAGCACCAACTAAGATGAGGCAACAATCTTCAACATATATCAATCTGTCAACAGGTATGCGACCTGTCGGTAGTGCATCACGCGCCCTACCAGTAGTACAACTCGTGTATGTACGCGGCCAGTTTGTACTATAGCTTGCATATCACATCTGAGTTACTTAGGGTTTTCTCTTCAAGATCAACTTAGATCCTTTGAAACCTTCAATCACGTTCTCTTCTGTCTTTCACTGTCCAATCTGACCCATAACCAATCACAACACATCCAAGCTCTCCAACAATTTACTTATGCTTCTCAACCATACAATATGAATGCTACTCATCATGTATAAGAAACTAGTATGCTATAGCAATCATATTAGTATTGAATCATAAGAGTGTTGCTCACTCCATCAACCAACACAAACCACATCACAACAACCATACCAAGAATGCATTAAGCATTCACCACACAACAAGCAAGAGTATCCATCAAGACAACAATGTAACCATACCAACATTTCTATGGCAGATATGAGCCCATAGAATGCAGATCTGGAACCTACTTTAGTCTTCAAGAGTCTGGCACCAACGCACACACAATCTTCATGACTTCATCCATTGTATGCGCCATGTCCTCATTTAGCCCGCGTATGTACGCACCCTGACTCACTACAACCCACGTATACCTCAGAAACTAAGGTTTATGAACTTCCGAGACTTTTGTCATCATGATCTCAGACGTACCGAAATTTTGATGAATCCATGAGATCCTCTAGATCCCCTCTCTCTCAAAATAGATCTTCAATACATGCTCAAGAGACACTACTTCACAAGAGATCCTTGCCTCTTATTTATACTCTCCAAGTAGCTTCCTTAGAAGCATCTTCTAGGTCACTTAACCCATTTTCCTCATTTTGTGGTTAACCACTTTCCATATTTAGAAAGTTCTCCATTACTTTATCATTTAAATATTCCTCCTTGAATTTGTCACCTCACTTGATCATTTAAATAATCTTCTTTGACTTTGTCACTTTATTTTATTATTTAAATAATCCTTCTTGACTTTGTCGCTTTACTTTATCATTTAAATAATAATTTCTTTTTTGCAATCTCTTTGACTTCTTTGACCTTTTGGGGCTTTAAGCCTACATATGAGGGTCCTCCAACTTCGTAAGGCCATAACTCTCAAACCATGAGAAGTTATGTGACGTTCCACATACCACCAGAAATGATATGACAAACACTATCCATCTAGGATAGTTCCAATGACAAATTCACCGATCTTCATCTCATTATTCCACATTTAAGCATGGGTTCTCCAACCATACTTCTAGGATAACTCAATTGTAAAGCGTCTTCCCGTGAGAGATTTCACCATAAGGGGACCACTTTGGAGTTCATCCATTTGTACACCTTATCAACCATGATAAGACAATAATGATTCATCTTTACATCAATCCAACAATGCATCATATACCAATGAAACCACATCGATCCATCTTCATCTATGCATCATGTATCAATGACAACTCATTGATCCATCTTCATCTATTCATCATATCAATGACATCATATGATTATGATTAATCCATTCACATCAAGGACAATACATACTTCATTAATATACTATGATAAGACATTGTTCATTTGACATCAAACCTTTGACCTTTGACATCATTCAATCAACCTTTGACATCAATCAATCACTTGACATCAATTAATTAAACCTTTGGCATCAATGACAACATGATCCAACAATCTCCCCCTTTGGCATTGATGGCAATACCAACATTGATGTCAATACCAATCATTGATGTCAACATGTAGACAAGGCATTTCTCTACATCAATAGTCATCAATCACATCAATGTGACTATCTCTCCCCCTTTGACATCAATGGCAAAGGGGCATTCTCCCCTTGGCGTTGCTCCCCTTGCTTGAACTCTCCTTGGGGCTGTTCCCCCTGTCTAAATGCCTTTAATATTCCTCTGAATAATCTCTCCCCTTTTGAACAAGGGATATCACTTTGATGTAATGCTGAAGATACATCGCTCATACTCCCCCTGTGACCATCGCTCCCCCTGGAATTATGCCTATGTGCGTTTTTTTTTTTGTTATTTACAGGGCTCTTTCCTCCTAGAATCATAGGAAGAATAATGACTCCCCCTATGGGTATGTCTCCCCCTATCTTCTCGGCAATATGAACAACATGCTTTTGCTGCAAATGTTACTACTCAAACGGATCATAGATCAACTTCTCTTTTCTATGACAATCCTTGGACCTGTCCATGCATCAAACTCATGCCATACCAAACATCATGAAGCAAAAAACATGTCAACAATGAAATGGGGAATTATGATAAAAAAACATCAACCAAGTACATCATGTACCAAATTGTGTTCCCATCATGCACAACACCCATGTACATCAATTGTACCAAGCAAATACATCAACCAAGCACCAATACCACAACAAGGTGAATCTTCATACATGTATGCCAATTCCACCATAAAACATGTGCCAATCAAACTACTAGTAGGTGCTTCTATCAATGTACTAGAAGTGTATCAATCATGCATCAACTATAGATCAGACTCATCAATGATGTACAACATGATCACCTCATCAACTCACCAACTACATGTTCCAAGATGTAGTCCAACCATATGCCAAATGCATGCACCAAGATATCCAACAAATATGCTTCTAATAATACATCATAAGATATATCAATGAAACTCAAATATGTTCCAGCCATGTACCCCAATAGATCAGCCTCAATCCTTCATTCATTATAGCAAATGCTTAAGCAATCAATGTGTACTAGAAGTGTGCCTCAATAGATCAATGACATTTCTAGCTAGCATCATCATGATACATCTTATAACAAAAGTGTCATAACTTCACTGTCATAACCAACATTGTTCTTCAACAGAAAATGTCTCAATCCATACTCATGGGTTAGTGCCATGCATCCAAGATAGCCTTTCATTATATATCATCACCATACATAATCCAATATGTAATCATGAAAACCTGTAGCAAACAATGTCAGAACCTGTAACAAACTATGTCAGACCCTACAACATAGAGTTATACCATCACATCAAGCTGCAACCCATGTGCATAGCCTTTTTCTAAGGCTTTACCACATATACGTGGCCTGTTGCACAGACAACTCGCGTATGTATGCGACCTATTCTAGGTCAGCCTGTGTATGTACGCGACTGTTACCACTATCACCCATGTATGCTTCAGTAGATGACATACTTGAGCTTTCCTTAAGGATTCCATTATGCTATGGTTGTTTAGTTTTCTTCACCCACTTCTGAAGGTGTCCCTGCTTCTCAGAACTTGAGCTTTGAGCTTCCATATTTTCAAATATGTCTCCCTTCCTAACTTCATTCCTTCTTCTAGTCATGCTATATGAAGTCCTCATCATGGACTTTCTTCTTATGTTCCAACAATCATGGGATTTGTGGCCAAATCCACTACAGATGTAGCATCTCATGCTGTGACAATGAACAACAATGTGTCCTACTTGATCACATCTCCAACACCTTATGGTGTTATGAATTCTTCCATTATCTCTTCTTGTATAAGATTTGCATTCCAAAGCTTTGCGACCATATTCATTACATCAATAACATTGACCATGAAAAATACTTTTATACCTTTGCTTTGGTGTCCATCTTCTTTGAGGTGTAAGGATGGCTTCTTGATGTCTTCCTTGCTTTGTTCTTTTGAAAATTTCCTTCTCTTGTGTAGATGGTTGACTTGCAACATTATCTTCATCCTTTGAGAGTGAGGGACTTACCTCATGCTTCTTTGAGGTGCTTGTTTCAACATGTGTAGCTTTTCTCTTGTATCCAAGACCTGATTTATCATTTGGTGATCTTTGACTTTCCAAGATCTCATTCAAGATTTGTGAGCTATTCAAGAATTTGTTTGACTTCTCTACTTTCTTTCTAAGATCAACAACTTCAACTTCTAACTTATGACATGAATCTTCCTTTTCATTTACTTGATTCTTCAATAGTTCCTCTACACTTTTGGCTTCTTCAATTTGGGTCTTGAGATGGACAATAATTTCAAGACTTTTGTTAATCTCATCATCTACCTTCTTATCTTCTTTTTCATTCTTTAGTCTTGTGATCCCTTCTTCCTTTTCTTCTAATTGAGTCATATTACTCTCTTCTTGTTCTTTGAGCATTTCCCTTAACTTCAAGATGTGCTTTTGACTCTTCTTAAGAAACCTTTTAGTGTTATCCGAAAGATAGCTATAGTCTATATAATAATGGTCATTGATGTATTCATATAGACCCCTTTCAACTTTCTCTTTGAGCTCTGATAATTTTTCTTCTACTTCTTCCATAGGATAACAATCAATTGATTCTATACAAACTATTTCTAGATTTTCTTCTTCACTTGTAGAGAAATATTCAACATCATCACGTTTTGAATTATTGCAATCAAGGGTTTGTGGAGATTCTTTACCTTCATTTTAAATGTCTTCAAGATCTTCCTTTTTGTCAACATCATCACATGATTCTTTGCTTTCATTTGAAATGTCTTCAAGATCTTCCTTTTTGCCAACATCATCATATTTAGAAATAATGCAATCAAGAGTTTTTGGAGATTCTTTACTTTCATTGATCTTGATGGAGTTGTCTTCAATATCTTCCTTCTTGCTTTGATATGTCTCCTCTAGATTTAGCCATAGATCCTTAGCGGAAGTGCATTGTCCCATGCTCTCTTCGATAGGACTTGAGAGTCCACTAAGAATGGTCTTGAGAGCCAATGCATCATTCTTCTTACCTTCCCTTTGAGCTGCAAACTTTGACTTGTTCTTCAAGGAAACTGGTCCACCAATGGTTGCCTTCCAAATACCCACTCCCATCTCTTTCAAATGCACTCTCATTTCTATTCTCCAAGTAGAATAGTTTTCCTCATCAAGGATTGGAACTTCATCATCCATTTGTGTGTCTATGGATCTCCTCCAAGCTTGTTAAGGCTTATAGTGAATGCCCACTTTGATACCAATTGTTGGACACACCGACTACATTGAGAGGGAGGGATGGGGGCGGAGGGGAGGGTGTAAACAATGTAGGACTCTTTTTCCAAAACTTTCCTTTCACAAAACTCATTAGTTAACAATCACCATTTACTCATTACTTATTGTTGTCATTTATGTGAGCATATATCAGCAACATATATCAACAATATATCATCAACAAATCATCACCACAAGGAACACAAGATGTATGTACAATTTTCTTTTTATTACGGACTACAATCCTTGGGTTATCAACAACAACTGAATATAGTACAACTCTACAAGAGCACCAGATCTATAATGCAAGACTCAACTTACACCCTCAACACCAACTAAGATGAGACAACAATCCTCAACAGATATCAATCTGTCAACAGGTACGTGACCTATCGGTAGTGTAGCACGTGTATGTACGCGCCCTACCAATATTACAGTTCGCATATGTACGCGACCTATCGGTAGTGTAGCACGTGTATGTACGCGACCTATCGGTAGTGTAGCACGTGTATGTACTTGCCCTACCAATATTACAGTTCGCATATGTACGCGACCAGTCTATACTACAGTCTGCATATCACATCTAAGTTACTTAGGGTTTTCTCTTCAAGATCAACTCAGATCCTCTGCAACCTTCAATCACATTCTCTTCTGTCTTTCACTATTCAATCTGACCCATAACCAATCACAACACATCCAAGCTCTCCAACAATTTACTCATGCTTCTCAACCATACAATATGAATGCTACTCATCATGTATAAGCAACTAGTATGTTATATCAGTATTGAATCATAAGAGTGTTGTTCACTCCATCAACCAACACAAATCACAACAACCATACCAAGAATGCCTTAAGCCTTCACCACACAATAAGCAAGAGTATCCATCAAGACAACAATGTAACCATACCAGAATTTATATGACAGATATGAGTCCATAGAATGGAGATCTGGAACCTGCTTTAGTGTTCAAGAGTCTGGCACCAACTCACACACAATTCTTCATGACTTCATCCATTGTACGCGCCATGTCCTCATTCAACTCGCGTATGTACACACCCTGATTCATTGCAGCCCGTGTATACCTAAAAAACTAGGGTTTTTGAACTTCTTAGACTTTTTTCGTCATGATCTCAGACTTACCGAAATTTTGATGCATCTATGATATCCTCCAGATCTCCTCTCTCTTAGAATAGATCTTCAATACATGCTTAAGAGACACTACTTCACAAGAGACCCTTTCCTCTTATTTATACTTTCCAAGTAGCTTCCTTAGAAGCATATTCTAGGTCACTTAACTCACTTCTAGGTCACTTAACCCATTTTCCTCATTTTATGGTTAACCACTTTCCATATTTAGAAAGTTCTCAATTACATTATCATTTAAATATTCCTCCTTGACTTTTCCCCCTCACTTTATCATTTAAATAATCTTTTTTGACTTTGTCACTTCACTTTATCATTTAAATAATCCTTCTTGACTTTGTCACTTTACTTTATCATTTAAATAATAATTTCTTCTTTGCAATCTCTTTGACTTGTTTGACCTTTTGGGGCTTCAAGCTTACATATGAGGGTCCTCCAACTTCGTAAGGCCATAACTCTTAAACCATGAGGATTTATGTGACGTTCCACATACCACTGGAAATGGTATGACAAGCACTATCCATCTAGGATAGTTCCACTGACAAATTCACTGATCTTCATCTCATTATTCCACATTTAAGCATGGGTTCTCCAACCATACTTCTACGATAACTCAACCGTAAAGCATCTTCTTGTGAGGGCTTTCACCATAAGGGGACCACTTTGGAGTTCATCCATTTGTACACCTTATCAACCATGATAAGACAATAATGATTCATCTTTACATCAATCCAACAATGCATCATATACCAATGACACCACATCAATCCATCTTCATCTATGCATCATGTATCAATGACAACTCATTGATCCATCTTCATCTATGAATCATATCAATGACATCATATGACTATGATCAATCCATTCACATCAAAGACAATACATACTTCATCAATATACTATGATAAGACATTGTTCATTTGACATCAATCAACATCAATCATTTGACATCAAACCTTTGACCTTTGACATCATTCAATCAACCTTTGACATCAATCAATTCCTTGACATCAATCAATCACTTGACATCAATTAACTAAACCTTTGGCATCAATGACAATATGATCCAACAATTTATTCATCTTCTTAAGAACCATATAGATTATCTACATTGAAAATTAATGAAATGCCTAACATTTCATGTAACCCTACTTCATATGCATCATTTGAAAACTTTCTTAAAATTACACAAGGACCTTTTTCTTATAATTTAATTTATTATATGTGGAATCCTTTACTTGGTCCCCAACTACAAAATACTTTAACCTCCTAGATTCATTATCCTTTTCCTTGTAACTTTGTTGATTTGTTTGCAATTTTTTCCTCGTGTGCTCAAGCATCTTTTTGCATTTATTTTATAAAAGTTTCTTTATCTACACTTCTCCTTTCACTTATTGGTAATTCCCATAAATCATTCACTCCATTATGAGATCTTCCATTAAAAAAATTGAATGGTGTCAAGCTTATAGATTCGGTAACTGAGTTATTGTACATAAACTCAATTTGTGGCAACATTGTTTCTCAAAGACTAAGATTTCTCCTAGCTAAATATTATATTTCAGTAAATTTCCCAAATTTTAGTCGACTACTTTATTTTTTGTCACCAATTTCTTCCAAATAAATCTGTAAAAATAATTTAAAGCTTGATTATCTTTACTCGAGATAATATTCTTTGTTGATCCATGGAGTCTCATTATTTCTTTGAAGAATACCTATGTTATATTTGTGGCATCACTTACCTTTTTGCATGGAATGAAGTGTGTCATCTTTGAAAATTTGTCTACAACGACAAATATAAAATTATTCTATTTTTGCATCCTTGACAAACCTAGTACAAAATTCATGGTTAACTCGTATAGTGGTCCACTTGACATAGGTAATGTACTATGTAGTCCAATGTTTTTTCAATTGGCACATTTTATATCTTTCTACATGCATGCTCATGTAATACTCTAGTATGTGATTCTTGGATTAAATTCTCTCACGAATCTCTTATCATATACATTGCATTTCCTTGAACCAAAATCCCTCATAAAGTAAGATGGTTGATCTCCAAACAATCATTTCTTGCATACTTTCCATGCATTGTCAAAATCTTCATTTACTTTACAAATTTTCCATAGCTTCAAAGTCAACTATCTCTATAATAGCCAAGAAAGTAATTTTTTAACTCAATGCATCAACTATAATGTTTTATTTGTTTTCAAATACTTAACCCACCTTATATTCCTCTTTGATTTTGGTTCAAACAACTATTTATAAACTTTAAAACTTGGTTGGTGAACAAGACAAATTCTCTTCAAAATTTTAATGCTTTCTCCATGGAATAAAACTTGATATTATATTAAATATATTCTTTTTAACTCGTTATTTTCTCCTTAAATAAAATATAGATTTTCTTTCTTAGCTAAGGATGACTTCAATGGCCATGCCATTTGCAACACAATCCACCCAAAAAAATATAAAAAAACTAATACCAAAGTTTTTATCACTTTCTTCTTCAAAAGATAAAAACTCTTTCCTTTCATGCAATTAGTTAGTTGGATACAAATATCACTAACATTTTAGTTGGGTACAAATATCACTTAACATTTTAAATAAAATTCTTATATATATTAAGCTAGCCATGAAAGATTATACTCCTTAGGGTTTGCCATTTTACAAAAACATTTACTTTTGTAGATCCATTTTCATCCATTAATTGGAAATATCCCACATTCACGAACCCTTTCTTGCATAAATGAGCATGTCTTCAATTTTATTTGTAGTTGTGTTTAGTTCAACCTTTTATTACCTATCTCAAATTTAGCATATTCCCATCTTTTGTTCTTTGAAAATAAGTATACCACCAACATATACAAAGAAAACTTTTCCCAAGAATAGCTTGACACTTCATTTATCAATTTCATAAAAGTGCGTGGGCTTTTGTTTTTTCACTTTTTTTTTTTTTATAAGTAAGAGTTTGTATTAAATATAAGAGTCCTTCTCAAAACCAGGATCCAGAGTACATTAACAGAGTTATTCGGTTGTAATTACTGAACTGCTCCGTAAGGAGAAACCAGTTCAGCCAACCGTATATAGCAAGTAGCAAAAACAAATTCTAACAGTACTATAGAAAACTAGACTGTCAACTACCATGAGAGCCACTAGAACCAAAGTGTGGGACAAGTATAGTATAATCTGGAACATACTCAGGCAAGGTGCCAGGCCAGGGCTCCTCGATGACAGGTGTCCCGCCAGTCCATTGCATGTCCGTTGCGCCATGGCTCTTGTCTTCGGGCCCTTGGATGCTGCTGTCCCTGGTGTCTGCTGCTGCTGCCGAAACTGCCATGTCGACTTCTCCTTCAATGCTTGCCAAAGTCGCCTTCTGCGCGAGAGCACTCATGTCCTCTGGATTACCTGCCTTCCCCGCGGATGGCATACTTTCTTCGGTGGAAACGTGCTGCTGACTGCTCGCCTGACCACTGGAGTTCTCGGAAGCGTCACAAGAATACTCAGGAGCGGCCGGGGGAGGAGTGGCTAGGAGCTGGAGGAGGACGGAGAGGCGTCCCTCCATCTGTTGGACCCTGAACTGGAGATCATTCACCCCCTCACGGAGCTCGAAAACTAAGTCATGGAGAATGGCGGAGTGTTCACGCGGCAGAGGGGGAGAAGGCGTATTTAAATTGTAACGAGGCCGACTGTGGCGTGAGGCCGGAGGAGAGGAGGAAAGCTTGTCCCAGGGAGAAGGCCACGCTGGTAACCAGGAAGTGTCAATAACAGCCATGGTGTCCCGACCTGGAGTGGAAGAACCAGAGGGCGAGGAGGATGTGCGGGGGCGCCGAGGGCACCATGGAGAGCCCCGACGTGGACGCATGCGGTGGCGAGGCATGGCAAGACTCGACTTCTGCAGAGGATCTGCAGAGCCAAGATGAAGGAAGAGAACTGCTCGAAAAACCATGAAAAACGCAGAGCCGAAATCGAAGCCACACCACCAAACGAAACTGCTGAATGGGTGCTGCATGGCGCTATGCATAGAAGCGGTCGAGAGGAATGGAGTTAATGCTCCTGCCATCCTCTTTGAATGCGAGTTAAGGCCCGGGGATGGTGGCTGCGTGGGGCACGAGCCGAGCACATGGCTCCGTGCCCCGCTGGCCTCCCCCTTCACCCACATTTGGCCAAGTGGCCCGCAATACCACCCCATCCGGGGGCGAATCGACTGTAGCTGCTTTACGAATGCACTGTTGAAGAGTAGGATGCTCCGGTTCCTAGGCTGAGATGCAAAGGAGATCCGGTCCCGTCCAGGTTGTTCCTATGTTGGCGAGCTCGTCTGCGACTTGGTTTGCCTGCCTTCGAACATGGGACGGGATGATTGCCTGTGTTGGCCTTATTAAGCTGGAGAGCAGTTGTATACCATGGGAGAGCCTCCAACTTGGCGTAACTTTGTCCGGGTTTGCTCCCTTTAAGATGCGCTGTAAAATATTGAGGATGATCTGTGAGTCTCCTTCAACCACTACATTGTGTACTCCGAGTTCATTAGCCAGGTGCAGTCCTCGGATCAAGCCCCAGAGCTCTGCTGCGTTATTTGTTGTGTGCCCCAAGGAGCCTGCAACGATTAAGAGAAGGTGGCCAAGGTGGTCACGGATAACTGCTCCATACCCCACCGCTCCTGGATTCCCTTTTGAGGCACCATCGAAGTTAAGTTTTATGAAGGGGTAAGGTGGGGGGGACCAAGACGAGGGACTCACGACCACGAGGGGAGGGGGAGAAGGGGTAGGATGGGGGGAAAAGGGGAGGGGTTTCCATTGTTGGAGGATTAGAAGTTCAGAAGGGGCGCAACTCCCCGTGTCATCAGGCCAATGCTGCAGAGAGATGGTTTCCAGAACGTGGTTTCGACATTGTTGCCAACAAGATTGCCAGGGTTGCGATAGATTTCGAAAGACCCTTTGGTTCCGCTCTTTCCATACTTGCCAAAGGATGAAGCCTGGAAGGAGTTGCCAAATCCTATTGAGGAGGGGGGTGTGGAACGCATGATCTCTCCATTCTGCAATGGTTTCAATAATGCTTTCTCTCTGCCGATCTGTTGTGCGCATGATGATAGCCAATTGATCCCAGAGTTGCGCTGTGTAGGAACACGAGTTCAGAAGGTGATTCATAGTCTCTTCCTCCCTTTCGCATAATAGGCAGATGGAGGGTCCAATAAAGCCTCTTTTTGAGAGAGTGTCCCAAGTGAGGATGCTGGAGTGGGAGATGAGCCAGAGAAAGAGAGTAACTTTTGGCCAGTGCTGAAGACTCCATATTTTGCGCCAGAGTTCGTTGGTAGGAGGGGGATTGATCTGGGTCAAAAGTTGGTAGGCCTCCTGCGTGCTGAAGGTACCTTTGGGGCGATGACCCCATCTGAGAATGTCGTCTCCTTCCAATTTGAGAATTTTCCGTTTGGACATCTCCTCCTGCCAGGGTTCCACATCGACCCTTGCGTCCAGATTTATGCGCTCTTTGTCCAGGTGCCATTTGCACCACTTGTCTTCAGGAGAATTTTCCTGCCAGTAATCAGCCACTCTTGTCAGACCGGCCAGAGTAGCGCTCGGGGATAATGATTCCGCCCAGGTTGCTTTGGCTAAAATGGGCCATTGCTGCCAGGAGTCCTGCCAGAAGAGAGCCGTTTTCCCGTTCCGAATTTCCCAGAAAGCATTTTGGGTGACCACCTGTTTGTTTTGCTTGGCCGTTGTCCAGATCAAGGATCCAGGGCTGTCCCCGTCCCATCGTATTAGATTTTGCTCTGCTACTTGAGACGTGTATTTTGTCCTCTAGAATCTGGCCCATAGGTCCTGAGGTTGCTTAAGCCATCGCCACCAGATTTTTGCTGTAAGAACTTTGTTCATAATAAGGGGGTCACGCAGTCCCAGACCTCCCTGAGTTTTGGGCCTGCAAAGTTTATCCCAGCTGACCAGAGCGATCTTCTTCCCAGTGTTAAAGCCTTGCCAGAGAAAATTCCGTTGAAGGTTTCTGATGATAGAGAGAACATTTCTTGGAGCTGCCATCGCCGAGAAGGAGTAAATCGGCAGGGCTTGAAGGACGCTTCGGAGGAGAACTAGGCGGCTGGGAAGATTTAGAACTCTGAGGGTCTAGGAGGAAAGCCTTTTAGCGAAGGAGGAAAGAAGATGCTCCCACGAGGAGTTACAAAGAGGATTGTCTATCAGGGGGATGCCCAGATATTTGGACGGAAGGGAGCTTCTGCTGAAACCTAGGATTTCAGTGATGTGACCCTGGATAGGAGGGGGTGTGTTGAAGAAGAAAATTTGGGACTTTTCCTTGTTGCATTCCAGTCCTAAGGCAGCGGCAAAGGCTTGGAGGATGTCGAGAATGGCATTAGCCTCACGAACCGTGGGGGTGCCCATTAGCAGCGAATCATCCACAAATTGACTGTGTGAGATGGGAGGATGAATGCCATGCAAAGGTAAACCCTTTAAGCGATTTCCTACTAAGGCAGCTCGAATGGAACGGCCAAGGCCCTCAGCCATGATGATGAAGAGGAAGGGGGAGAGAGGATCACCTTGCCTGATACCTCGTGAAGGGGAAAAGGTCCTGGAAGGGACGTCGTTGACCAAAATGGAAAAGAAAGCTGAAGAAGTTAAGTTCATGATCTAGGTGACCCAGCTTTGGTCAAAACCGAAAGCGATGAGCATGGCTCGCATATAGTCCCAGTTCAGCTTGTCGAAGGCTTTGGAAATGTCCAGTTTAAGAAGCATACCTGGAGTTTTGGTTTTCTGTAGAGAGTGGATCACTTCGTGGGCAAGGATGACACTGTCCATTATTTGCCTTCCTTCAACATATCCTGATTGTTCTGGGGAGATGATAGTCGGTAAGATGGGCTTGAGTCTGCTGGCTATGATCTTCGTCAGGAGTTTATATATTATGTTGCAAAGCGCTATAGGTCTGTACTGCTGAGGATGCTGCGCCTGTCCCTCTTTGGGAATGAGAGCCAAAAAAGTTGATTTTAAAGCCTTTAGAATCTGTCCGGAGGCTCGGGCGTCTTCAAGTATCTCCCATACCTCGTGCCTGATCATTGGCCAACAGTGATGAAAGAAGTCACTGGTAAAGCCATCTGGTCCTGGAGCTTTGCATTTGGGTGTATCCTGAAGCGCTTGATCCACTTCCTCAGGTGAGATAGGTCGTAGTAAGGCAAGGTTCTGTTCCCTCGTGACAAGGGAGGGCACATGCTGGGTTATTTTGGCAATGGCTTCACACCTGTCCTGGATAGGTTCAGTGAGGAGGTTTTGATAATAGTCAACCAGAGCTGCTTCCATATCCTCATGAGAGTGAAGGGGATCCCCATTGGCTGAGATCAAGCTGGTGATTCTATTAGTGTGCCGTCTTTGAATTGTTGTTCTGTGGAAGAACTAGGTGTTACGGTCTCCCTCCTTGAGCCCCCGGATGCGCGACTTTTGCTTCCAGAGGATCTCTTCTTGTGTCTTTCTGGCTGCTAGTTGTTGGGTGATGACTTGTTCCTGTTCCTTTAAATCAGAGGTAAGCCCCTGGGTTCTAATCTGCTTCTGGATTTCCTTCATGTGGTTTGCTAAATGCTTTTGGGACGCAAAAATATCCCCAAAGGTATTCTTATTCCAGTTTTTGAGTGTCTGTTTTAGATTTTTTAATCTTTGTTGGAATCTGTACATTTTTTATCCTTGGGTGATCTCGGCCTCCCTCCACCATTTTTGAATGTTGGCTTGGAAATCTGGGTGGTCGAGCCAGAATTGCTCAAATCTAAAAGGTTTCCTTCCTGTTGCAGTTGGAAGATCTATCCAGAGCTGGATGGGCCAGTGGTCCGATCTAGGGATGTCCAAGATTGAGGCCTCCATGCCTGTGCCGTCCATCATGAGGGGGTCCGAGATGAGGAATCGGTCAAGCTTGCAAGCTATCTGATGTATGCCCATTCTTCGATTTGTCCAAGTATGAATGCCATTGATAGTGTCCAGGTCGATGAGGCCGTGGATATCTATGAAATTGTTGAAATTGCTAGCTTCTTGGTCCAATCTTCTTGAGCCACCTCTTTTCTCTTCCAGACTGCGAATGAGGTTAAAATCACCTCCTATGATCCATTTGTTATGCTGGTGTAGGGCGGCCAAGAAATCTAGGTTTCGGAGGAAAGATGCTTTTTCCCCTGTTGTGGCTGGGCCATAGAAATTAGTTAAATGTCCTGGTTTATCAGAGCCGATGAGTCTATAGTCTGTGGTGATGGATCCTCGTGTAGCTATGAAGTTCTCAAGCAGAATTGAATTAGTGTTCCAGAGGATGGCTAGTCCGCCTGCTGTACCTGTGGCATCTATTGCAACGGCTGCTCCTTGCTTCCAACTGTAGGGGAGTAATTTATCCACATCTTCTGAGGCGCATTTTGTTTCCTGCAGAAGGACGATGTCAGGTTTTTCTGCCATGATCAGCTCGCGTAGCAATTTGTGCTTGCTACGCCCGTTGAGGCCTCTAATGTTCCAGGAGATAATCTTCATGATGATGAGGGGTTGGGAAGGGGAGGAAAGCTATCTGATATAAGGTGGATTTGGTCTGAGTTAACCATGAAGTGCCCAATTTCTTGTATAAGCTTGTTGGTGGATTTCCGTCCCCTTCTCTTCTCATCTTTCTGGGTTTTACCAGTGCTTTTGGATTGACTGCTTTGGATTCCCAGCCCTTGATTGGCTCTGGCCGTGGAACCAGCGGAGGAGTTGAGATATACTTTGTGCACCTTTCGCAATTGATCTCTGGGAATTGTGAAAAGTTTCTGCTGTCTATATGCATGCTCAAGATGTTCCAGATCCACTCCTGCTAGATCTGGCTCTTCTAGGTCCATTTCCATTTCTCCGTTCTCTACGTCCACATGATTGTGGGTTTCCTGATTCTCGCTTGGGTGAGCAGTTTCTTCTTCCTTCCGCAGGGGGTTTTTGTTTTCCCCTTGCTTGGGAGTGTGAGAACCAGTGGTCGGCGATGGCCCATTTGGCGGTGGATGCTCTACAGGGTTTTCAGGCTGGTCTTGCAAAGCTATGAATCTATTGCTAGTAGAAGGATCCTTACTTACCTGGGCTGGTTGTCTTCTGCCTCCCGGTCGTCTTTTTCCTGTGGGTTGAGTGAAACCGTCCTTGTCTTTGTTGCTGTCTGGGTTTCCTTCTTTTGGAGTGTTGTTGAGGGGGCACTCTCTGAATAGGTGTCCATGCTCATGACATCTGCGACAGCGGAATGGAATATGCTCATAATCAATGGTCTGGACCCAGTCTTCATCTTGATACTCCAGAATGATGGACCCATGAAGCGCCTTAGTTATGTTTAGGTAGACACAGATGCGTGCATAGGAGGTATAACGCCTTTGCTTCGTGGCCTTAGACGATTTGACATATATGCCAATAGTGTTATCGATACCCGCCAGAACCTCCTCAAGCCAAAACTCTTGTGGAAGAGAGTATAATCTGATCCATACAGGCGCGTGAGCAAAGTCTTCCTTCTCGGGGCTGAACTTCTCCGTCCAGAAGCGCAGGAAGAGGCCTGCCGAGTTGAAGAAATATGGTCCTCCATCGAAGACTCGGTTATGGTCTTCCAAATTGTAGAAGATTATTGTGAAAAAGCCTTTGGATCCTAGTTGCAGTTCATAGTGACCCTTTGTTTTCCACCAGTACTGGATCCAGCGGATCAGATCTCGTTCTGAGGGCCAAAGCCCTAAAAACTTTCCCACAAGGGCGTAGTCTCTCATGAATTGTTTTTGCTCCTCAATGCGTGGAGAACTAATCACATATTTGGGGGCTTGTGGAGCTTGTGGGATGCACTTACCAGGTTTCCATGGAGCGGCCGCTGTGGGTATGGAGGCTGCTTTCTCGTGGTCGATTTCCATTTCACGGTCCTTGGACATGCCTGCTTCCCATAGGGTCGAGTATATGTCTGGCGACGGCTCAAAGGCCGGCCTCTTGGTCCTTTCCGCATCTTTGCCGCCGGCTGTGGCTTGACTGTAAGAGCCGTTCGTCAGTCCTTCTCCGCTAGGTGGTGGATGCCCCGATGGGGCCATTGCTGGACCCCCGCACTGCGAAAGGTCTGCAGAAACCCTAGTTCGTCGTTCAAAACCTAATCTTCCAAGCCAGAAGTTATCCCTTTCATTTTTTTGTTTTTTCACTTTAAATGTCATCATAACCAACCATTTATATAGTTATTCCTTTGTTTTGAAGATTATTTTTTATTCATCCTCTTTTCTTATCAAATCAAATTAATGTTTGAAAAATAATGTAGTTGCGCAGGGAATCGTTTCACCATTTTAGAAATTTGTTTTCGAGATTTTAAGAACTTGGAACATTTTTTTATTGGTGGGGAAGAGTTTAAAAAAATTGGAGAATTTTAATGTAAGGAAATGAATAACTGAAAACAAGTTTTTAATATATCAACAACTTTAAATTAAAATCTTATATAGATATTAATAAGTATTTTTTTAAAATTTTATATTAGATATTAATAAGTATTTTTGTTTTATTTAATTTTTTTTAATAGTACTCACTTTATAGTTGTGGATAGGAATAACTTTTAATGCATGTATGTTTTACTTCTAGCCCAAACTAAACATGAAAGTCGAATAAATCAATGCCCTATCCATGAAAATCATCTACTTTATTTTGTTGATGTTGTCAATCAACCATATCATTGATTTTTATTGTAGTTTCATATTGATGATGATGATGAAGGTTAACGTCCATTGAGACCAAGATTGGTCTATTGAACCTTAAGAAAAGTAAGATATTACTTGGATTTCTTTAGAATGTTACTTCGATGCTCGAAAAGCATTGGGAGAAGTGTTCCAAGATCACTATAGTTTTGATGAATTAGAAGGTTAGGAAGGTCGATATTGTGACAAATATTTTGAAACTGGGGTCTAATATGGGTATATGCAAGGCACTCCCGGAGAAAGTTCTTTTCATCTTCAATCCTTTATGTGTCAAAAAGGTGATAGATTCTTTCATGCCATGGTGTTCTGGGAATTGTCCAACGTCTAGTTTCATTATGCACCTCATGAAAATTAGTTCTTATTTTAGAAATATTGATTCTCTTATTGATGCTAGTCAAAACCGAGAGATACTTTTGATATTCATGATTAGGGTTAACCACCTTCTTATAGTATCTTAATTTTCTTTTGTGCTCTAATTCATTATCACACCAAAGTTTCTCCTTAAATTTAGCTTTAATAATATTATTGATATCATCTATATTCCGTAGAATAACATCTTCCTTTATTCCCCAATGATTTAGCCAAGACTTGGCATCATTATGCCATCCCCTCTTCAGTCGCTTGTGATTTTGGCTAGAGTTTGTCATCCATGTTATTATTCTTGTTCTTGTACATTAAGTACCTCGTCATAGTTGTGCTCTCAATGGGGGAAAGTATTGCTTCTACAATGAGGATATGATAGGGTGTATTGACTTTAATTTTGAGATTATAAGTGATAAAATTATTTTGGATCTGCTCTATCTTTCTCCTAGATTCTTGAGAGATACTACATCCCCAAACTTCACATTCATATAAGATAACATGAGTGGCAAGAGTCTCAAACATGATTTTTTTCTTATCCCATAGCCAAAGGTCTGCTAATTTACAATTATTTTCAAGCCCATAATAAGCTTTCCACCCTCCATTTATCCTTTTCTCAATGCTATAGTTCTAATTGAGCTTCCGATGAATATTGATTCCAAGATACTTGTACGAAGGCACCTCCTCCAAGTTATTGTTGTCATACTTGAAACTATCATAGGTGATCTTTTGGGATTTAATTATCATAACCTTTTTTTTTGTCAATGTTCACCATCATCCCTGTACTAGAGAAGAAGTTCTTGAGGATTCTAAGTTGCTTTCTAAGGTCATAGGGATTTATTTCCATAAGAACAACATAATCGTCATATAGGAGAATGATGATGACTATATTAGCAAGAGTCGGTCCAACACAACTTGCAGCTACCAAACAATCTTTTAACTTATCATTGTATATGCCAAAAAGGGTAGGGGATAGAGGACAACCCTGCTTGACTCCAATATTACAATTAATTTCTTCTGACCATACCTCAATGCTCCTAAACTTGGCAATAACGATCTCATACAACCATACTATAACAACTATCAACTTAGAGGGAACTTTTAACGCTTCTAACCCATTCTAAAGGTTATTCCTAAGCACAGTGTCAAAAGCTTTCCTAAAGTCAACAAAACAACAAAGGAGATTGATTTTATTGTTGCGACACTCCTTTGCAACGATCCTAAGTGTGATAAGGTGGTCCACAGTTGAATGATAGCCTCTAAAACCGACTTGTCCTTTAGCTCTTTTTCCATGACTTTCTAGCCATATGCTTATCTTCTTTTCCAAAATGCTTTTGTATAGCTTCACTAAAATGGGGCTAATCATAATGGTCCTATAATTGGAGGGATTATTTTTATCCCCACTTTTAAAAATAGGTACAAGGAGGCTTTGAGTCGAGGGTTTAGGGAAGCCCCACTTAACTACTAAATTGAAGAGCTTGTGTTTGGAGGGATGAGAATATGCCCTACATTTTTTAATATTTTAGCTCGGTAGCCTTTGATGTCCTTAGGTTTCTCGTTTGTGAGTCATTTAACCCCAAAATTTATGTCTTTTATAGAAAAAACTTCATCCTTGGTATAAATGTCTGGAATGTTGTCTCTAGGGGATTCACAAAGTTTTTTAAGGTAGAAATTCCAATCTGATAGGGGAATCATACCCATTTCTTTAGTTTTATGAGTCACAATTTGTTTCCAAAATTTCTTTGGATCTATCTTGGATAGGTGCAAAAACTTCTCTTGCTTTCTATTTATGTAGTGCCTTTTTTTACATTCAATTAGGGCTTTGTATCTATTAATCTTATCAGATTTTAAAAATTCATTAGAGACATCCCTAATGGATTTTCTAGCAAGTTTACACTCATTATCATACGTTGTAAATTCTATTTTTCCTTTGACATAACACTTTAGAGAATTTTTTTATGGAAGCAAAGACAGTTGTTGTAAAATTATGATAAATGTCTTCAATATTGTTCTTATATGATAGAAGATTTAATTTAGTGTTTAAGTCCTTTAAGAAGAGATCGATTTTATTTTTGTCAAAAAACAAGTGCCTTTGGTTATTAGAGTTCTCTTCAATGGGGTTTTTGTGCATGATAAAATTTAGAGTTGGAGTTGAAGGTCTATGATCACTCATGGTTGTTTAAAAGGTCAAAATTGACTATTTGGTTGTATACGGGGATATCTGATATCACATAATCCACAACACACATAATCCACAACACTGCTACTTAGCGCATGGATACAAGTCATCTGGTTAGATTTCGACCACTTCATTAGACCATTACAAATGATGAGATCTTGTGAGCTACAAAGCTTGATTAGTTCCGTACCATACAAATTCTCGGTTTGTTCTATCAAATTTTTTTTGTATCTATTAGCTAAAAGAGAATCCTTATCTAATCATAGAGGATTAGGCTCAAACTATAAATATCTTGTTCTAAGCTTTTATAGAGATAATTTTTATCTAAATTGTTTTTCTTATAAAAAATAGAATTAATAAACACTAAACTATATACATCTTCTTAACATTAATATTTAAAATCTCCATTCCACATAAGTTGATTGAAGAATCTTTCTTATAATATATAAACTTTTTAAAAATAAATTCAAATTGTAAAATATTTATATTTCATTTCCTCACATTATAATTAACTTTAATAAAACTTTAACATTTAACGTTATTTACTTTTTATTTTTATTTTGACCTTTACCTCTTTATATAATTAGTTATTATTATTGTTTATTAATATTTTTTCTATGTTTACCTTAAATTTTCCCATTACTTTCATTTTCTTTTATTCCTTAATCTATCTACTAATATTCTATTTTATTCATCATTTATATTATTAACCATGCTTATTATATTCCCAATTATTAATATTTTGTTATTGATTTTGAATGATTATTTCTTTCACAATCTTATTTATTCAATTCTAAGGTCTATTTCTTTTGAGTCTTACAACAATTTTATTTGGATTTCTTGGTTATGGGAAAATATCAACTTGAAATAATAAAACAATTCTAAACATTAATAAATATAATCAGTGGGTTCAAACTTTCTCCTCTTCCTTTTTTTTAT
>ML782725.1:729549-741186 GCA_009831015.1 Picea engelmannii
GAAGGGCTTGTACCTCATTTCATGGGAAGAAGGATCTAAAGGCTCGGAGGTGTTGTAGCTGGCAAAAGTTAAAAGCCATAAATTATCCTTCTAGATGCTCACCCTAAGGTCTTGAGAGCAATGAAACGCTTCTCCATAAAAAATGAAGGACCTTTAAAAAAGAAAACACATAATTAATAAATGTTCCACTTGATGGGGGAATGCATTTGCTGTGTCTTTTAATTTCCAATGCATATGGCACTCAATGTGTTCCTAACTTCAAGTGGCATTGCGGTTTTGTTTACTTTCCATTACACATAGTACTCAATGTTCGAACCATAATAAATTAACGACAAATAAAAGGTCTTGGAAAAATGTTGCATTTGCAAACAAAGGATGCAACACACCCTACATAAAGGCACCCATAGATGAAACAATATGAGCCCTTGATATGTCAAGAAACCCCATGCCCAAAAGTCAGACCGCCATCCACCTCAAATTCCGCACGGATGCTTCTGTACGGTCCACACTACCCGCACAGATTCTTCCCTTCTGTGGCTGCCTCTCTCCACACGTGTGGTGTGCTTTCCTTGTTCAGAACAAAAAAATAGAGTGTCCTTAGCCCTAGGCCAGATTTGCCATAGTTGCAGAAATTCCCTTGCTGAAATCACCAAGCTCCTTGACACAAGTGCAGACTCACTTATGCCAACTCCATAATGACACAATGTCACAATCTCTCCTTTTCTTATATAGGAGTCTTATGAGTGAGTTTAGGAACCCCTTCTAAACTCAACAATTACTTAGAATATTTTAATCCTCTTTGTGGGTGTGAAACCTCAACACAAGCCCATCAACTTGCCCATGAGGCCCTAGCCTCATTCCAAGGCCGATTTCACTGAAACCAAAGGCTAATTTGGTGCCAACGAAGATTCCCGCATGCTTAACACCTCGACCTCTTGTGGGAATACCTCCCGAAGCTACAAAAGCTTCAACACTTCCTCTTAGCAAGGGAGGTATTCCATCCTCCAACATCTAGATGTACCTTTGTCTCCCATACTACATCTGCTACCACAGCTGCACTCCAATCCTCTTGATTTGTTGCTCCCTCTGTCACTGAGGCAAACCCTGCTCTCCAATCCTCTTGACTGGTTGCATCCTCCGTCATTGAAGCAAATCCTACTCTCCAGTCCTCTTGACTGGTTGCATATCACTGAAGAAAATCCCGCTGTAACAAATTGGTCCTCCATGGAGTATACATTTCTCTTAGAAGCCTCTTGCTTCAAAGCCTCTTGTCTGGCCTCCTCAACCCATGACACCTGTTTGGAAGATTCCTCTCTTCCACATGTACTTGAAGGTAGACTCTCTCTGGATGGGTGATGCTCCCTTTGAGCCTGCTGACTCCCCTTGAACAGTTCTGGGAGGCTGCTCCTCCCCAATGGATCCTGAGGGCTGAATCCCTCCGAACTATGGCTCCCTCTAAGATGGTACCACTGATGGAGCTATCCGCTCCCTCTAAACCTGTGCTACTGGTGGAGCCATCTGCCTCACCATTGGTGGAGCTACCTGCCCCTCCTCATCTGTCTCTCTACTACTGCTGGTCATAGCTTGCTTAGGATGGCCCCTCAGCCTATATAGGTTGCCCTCCCTAACTCCAACAACCGCCACTGATCTGAAGCTAGATCGTCTGGGCACAAACAACACCTGTCCATCTTGAAACAATATATGGTAGCCCTTCTTCTCAATCTCCGAGATTGAGAGAACACTCCTGAGTTTTGGCACCCATAACACATTTGACACCCTCGACAATTCTCCTGACTCAAGTTTGAACGATAACGTACCAGATCCTTGTACTGCATGCTTGGTTCCCATATCAAGCTCCATACAAAAGTCTGAGCCAGTCTTTGTGAAGCTGTCAAACAACTCTCGTGCACTTGTCATATGGCAAGATGCTCCACTATCCACCAACCAAGTCCCCCAGTTGGAAACTGTACCTGAAAGGGCGGAGACCAACAAGACCTACCTTTGAAACCTATCTGCAACCTCATCAACATTTACTGTTGATGCATGTTGCTTTCTTCTCCTTCCCTTCTGGTGTGGACACTATGAAGCATAGTGACCATAGTCATGACATTCAAAACATATGATCTTACTAGGATCCTTCTTTCGTCTCGGTTCTGGAGATGCTTCTCTCTCAGGAGAAGCCCTTCTGCCAAAAGAACCTCTTCTGCCCTTCCTAGTGTGGGTTGTAAGGGCCTGGTTCTCATCATTGTTACTCTTCACCAAGTCATCCAAATCATCCCTGGACACTAACCAAGTCTCCTCCTGGATACAATCAATCCAAAGTCTATCAAAGGTTGACAACTTCTTTCATGCACAAATGGTTCCCAAGACCTGGGAAGACCTCTCAATGCATTCACCAATTCAACATCCTCAACCTTCTCACTGATGGCCACAAGTTGATCACGGATCTGAGTTATCTTCTTAAAGTAGCTGGTGCTTCAAATGCAACTTCCTGCCTGTATTCCCGTTTTGGTATCGACCGACCAAAGCATCATACATATCCTTGGCAGATGTCTTTTCAGCAATGTGAGGAATCAAGTGATCCTTTACGGATTCTAGCAACACCTGCTTGACCTTCACTTCTTCTTGTGAGCTGCCAATTCCTGTGGATTGGTAGGACTTGCAACCACATCCTCAACATACTCCTTGAGGTCATTTTATTCCAATAAAAGGAGAACCCTAGCCTTCAAAGTCCAAAAGTTAGTTTCCCCTTCCAACCTATCTTCAATCTTCAATGTGTTCACCATGGTGACCTGCCCATAACAAGAACAACAATCTTCCAGTGTTGTAGCACAAATGTGTCTCAATATGATCCCCTTCTTTTCAAAGCCTTAACTCTGATGCCATGTCAATTCTCACATGCAACTCTATGTGACTAATTTCAGATCTAAAAATTGTTTCCCACTGATCTAATAGTAAACCCTAGTTGTTATAACTGAACAATTTTACACTGAGATTATTGACAGAAAATATAGCAGCGGAAACAACAGGATCAAAGATAAATCATCAACACATATAAGACACAAAATTTCTGTTTTGTAACTTTGTCAAATTCAGAAATTTTTGAGGGCAAAAACCAACCCTCCCAACTATCACAAAAATCACCAAATTTGAGGACAAAACTAGTCCTCTCTACAACCATAAAATTAACAAAATTATTGGGACAAATTCCCAACTTACAAATATGCTGCAGATCACTTGTACGGCCTACTGACGTCAGAGTGTATGGACTTCCCAAACTACCTAGAAGAACTTGTATGGACGTATGCGATTATCTCCACTACAACCCACGTACATACACGACTGTCTCCACTGAAACCCGTGTACATACGCGATTGTTCCCACTGAGACCTGCGTACATGTTCTGAAATCCCGTACAGATGCTTCCGTACGGTTCGCACTACCCGCGCGATTTCTTCCCTTCTGCGACTTCCTCTCTCCTCCACACGTGCAGTGTGCTTTTCCTGTCTAGAATAGAAAAATAGAGTCCTTAGCCTATTCCCTTGCTGAAATCACCAAGCTTCTTGACACAAGTGCAGACTCACTTATGCCAACTCCATAATAACACAATGTTACAATGAGATTTGTCACGATCTCTCCTCTCCTTATATAGGAGTCTTATGAGTGAGTTTAGGAACCCCTGCTAAACTCAACAATTAATTAGAATATTTTATTCCTCTTTGTAGGTGTGAAACCCCAACACAAGCCCACAAAGCCCATCAATTTGCGCATGAGGCCCTAGCCTCATTCCAAGGCTGATTTCACTGAAACGAAAGGCTAATCTGGTGCCAACGAATATTTCCACATGCTTGACACCTCGACCTCTTGTGGGAATACCTCCCGAAGCTACAAAAGATTCAACATTTTTGCTAGGAAGTAAGAGGGTTTACACCCTAGAGAAATCATTAAAACCCTAGTTCGTCTTGGGTTTTAAGCTAGACGATTTGGCAGGATTGTTGTTGGGTTTAATAAGGGTTTAAGTCTCAACTAAGATCTCTTCTTCCTATTTGTTTAACTTGTCTTCTAAGGAAGAGACTCCATCACCCAACAACCTTGGCAACCATTTACCAACTCCAAAGACTCTTTCCTCAAGCCTCAAGTCTCACCTTGACCTTGACCTATAGGGGTGTTCTTCTAGCTACTTGCTTCTCCCCTTGCAATCCCCCTAGGGTCACCCGTGAAGCCTCCCTTGTGTTGGACTTGTCCTTCACTAAAACGAGGGGGATATCTATTGAGGTGACAATGTTAGGTGTCCCGAGTTGTGTCTCACATTTGTTGCTTGGGTTGGGTTTTGCCCAAGCTACAAATTGTGTGATAACATTTTTGGCGTTGTTGCCGGTGAATTATTTGAATCCTTTCCGATCCCATAACGACACTTGGCAAGTCTATCCCAAAGCCTTTACCCTTAGCTTCCCTGGCGACTCCATTTGAGGAAAGTTCCCTTTTGACTTTTGATGAGATTTTCATAAAGTTCATCTAGCGACTCTATTAAAGGAAGATACCCTTTCCATCTTCGATGAGTCTTGAGCTCATTTGGCGATTTCATTGAAGTGGCATTTCAAACAATTGAATTATGGCACGACGGGATGAACCCTTGCCTAGAACTTACCATATCACGAAGACACTTTTACAGATGGAAAAGAAAAAAGCTGTTAACGAAGCTGTTGATCGTATTATGAGTCTTACGAGGGAGTTGTCTCAGGAATCTACTGAAGAACAACTCAGTGAAGCACCTCTTATTGAAGAGCTAGCCCATACATATGAAGAAATGTTGGAAGAACAGATCTGTGAATAAAGTCACCAAGAAGATCCCAATGAATTTTCTCACATTGAAGACCCAGATGAGACATTGGTGTCTATTAACGAAAATGAATTTGTCTAGCCTTGCAAAGAGGTGATTAGTTCTAGTGATACAAGTGAATTCATTGAGCAACCCTTGGATACAGTTGACAATCAAATTGATGATTTCATATTTGTCCGGAAGCGTGGATGGGGTATTGGTTGTTTTTGTTTTGATGGAGATCCCATCTATGACATCGAGGGCAACTTCCAAATAAGGAATGCAGAAGCTTTCCCTTTGGAGGGTTGTTTTTCATACATGGATGATCAAGATATTTGGCAGCTTAGTGATGATATGATCATGAATTTTTTTATCCATTAGGGGATGGCTTGTTGTAGTGCACTTATGTTGATTCTCAACCATACCTTGGGGATCATCATTTTGAGGACTCAAAACTATTATATGATGAATATTTCCAACCATCTTCACGCTCGAATGTTGATGGGCATGAGGACATGGCTAGCTCAGAACGATCGAAGATCCATGCCATAAGGCAACAATATTTTCAGCATGAGGCAGTATGCAGGGACTTGCAAACACGTATAAAGAAGCAACATGTTTTGAAGGGTTATGTCTCTAGATCTATGTCTGTCCCTTGTCTTGTGTCTGTTTCTCTGGGAAATCATAAGGTCTTCTTTGGATCTCTCATCTCCTCTCGGTCTTCAGTAAGCAACAATCATGTGAGTAAGGAAGAAGATGAGCCATCATTTATATGTGGTAGCCCTATTCATAGATGGGTGGATCAAGCTTGTGGCTATTCTTTTGAGCATGATTGTCTCCCTCCCTCCCACCCACCTCCATGAGTTGCTTTATCACATGCTTATTTATGCTCATGATTATTGTGTGCTTGACTTATCTTTGTTGTATCACATGATTAAGCACAGGGGGAGATACCTTGATGAGATGAGCAGTTGGTTGCATTGGTTGTATGATTTCACCTGACAACTTTAGGACCTGATTTCCATGGGCCTCGGGCCCTAGGTAAGTAGGTCAGTCATTTTCTTTCTTGCGTGGCATCTTTGTGTTCATCGTAGTGTAATTGCATTTGCTTTCATGCTTTGCTTTACATATTGTTTTGTTGCATTTATGCATGGTTATGATGCTTTGCTTGAATCATATTACATGTTGGTTAGAGATTTTTGAAAAATGTGAATTTTTCTTTTTAAGGAATAGTTGTCAATTTTGAATTTTTTGAAATTTTGATTATATGGATAAAGGGTGAGTAAGCCACCCCTCGATGCTCTAATATCTTGCTTGAGTAGGCACAGGTCTTCCCAAGAGATTATGAGGTTCTCATGCGCTCTACGACTAGCACATGTCCCCATGTAGGAGCTAGATGTTACCGCCCAGGCTAGGGGTAACTAAGGAGATGATGTCTCAATGCCTACAAGTAGAAGACATGGAGTGCCAAGAGCTAGATGACCAATTGAGCCCACATTGAGGATACAGAGCCCCTCCTTTCCACCACACATCATCTTTTATCGACAGTAGCGTAGCAGTGTCCACCACACCATCTTGGCCCAGAAAGGATAGCAGGTCTTGCTTCATGAGGTAACAAGTCCGGTCTTGTGGTAAGTGAAGCATTTGAGCAAGTTGCAAAGGGTCCTTTCTTGATTATGAAAACGTTTGCTTGGAAATTATACCTTTTGGTGTATTTCACCTTAGTGGTTGACATGGTTTCTTAGCAAGTGGGTCACCCTTGGGAAAATGGATGCTACCGGGGCGTCTCCTTGAAGGGTCATCGTACCATTCCCGCACATACTTATCACTTTTCACACCTCTTCCCCTTCATTTCTCATCTTTTGGGTTTTTGGGCTTATTGGCCCCAAGAAGGGATTGTACCTCATTTCATGGGTAGAAGGGGCTAAAGGCCTAGAGGTGTTGTAGCTGGCAAAAGATAAAAGCCATAAATTATCCTTCTAGATGCTCTCCCTGAAGGTCTTTAGAGCAATGAAATGCTTCTCCATAAAAAATGAAGGACCTTTAAAAAAGAAAACACATAATTAATAAATGTCTTGCTTGATGGGGGAATGCATTTGTGGTGTCTTTTAATTTCCAGTGCATATGGCTCTCACTGTGTTCCTAACTTCAAGTGGCATTGTGGTGCCCTTTACTTTCCATTGCACATAGTACTCAAAGTTCGGACCATAATAAATTAACAACAAATAAATGGTCTAGGAAAAATGTTGCATTTGCAAACGAAGGATGCAACACACCCTCCACAAAGGCACCCATAGATGAGACAATATGAGCCCTTGATAAGTCAAGAAACCCCATGCCCAAAAGTCATACCCCCATCCACCTCATCTTCACTACATGACTTGGAGAGGGTCTTCTTGGGAAACACTCCTTGACTTGGGGATTTGCCTACTCAATAGGGCATCATGACAACCCTCCCATATTTAAATTTGACAAATTTTATAAGGTCTTTGAGCATTTGTTTAGTTTGAAAAGAGGGGATTCGATGCACATGTTCGGGTGGTTCTTTTATTAAATGTGTCTTACTTGGCATGATACATGTGACTTGTGGACCCTTGGAGGGCATACTTGTTTGTCTTTGTAGGACCTTTCTCGGTTAAAGCTATCCATGGAGGAATTATGCCATTTTGACCTTCATGGAGGGTTGAAAGCCCCTAGGATGGACGCTATACCTCACAGGCTGGGTAGAGCACCCCGGAGCCTTTGTGTGCTAGGGATAGAGGACGTTGCCTTTGGAGGCACTTTGACAACATTCGAAGATGACATCATAGCCCTTTGCTCTTGGACGTTGGCCTTTGGAGGCATAGGACGTCATTTTCTAAACCCTTGACGCCATTTGGAGGCTAGGGTTTTGGTGGTCTTGATGGTTTCAGAAGTGATGTGATGTGGTTTGAAGGAAGAAGATGCATGGCATGACACTCTAACACATGAGAGCTTGGCACATGGCCTTTGGAGCCCTAACGATCTGCATTTTGAGGCTCAATGTCTCACTTTTAGGCCTCACATCGCCTTTCTAGGGCATGACGTCACCCTTTTTAGGGTTTTACTTTATGTAATTTTTATATTTGCAAGTTGTAAGAGCATATAAAGGGGGTCGACCCTATTTTAATTTGTTGTTGACAATTTTGTGTGGACAAATGGCCTCATATAAATAGAGGCCATCTCTTTTTCATTTTCATAACTTAGCACTTGAGAATTACATACTCTTGGACTGAAATTTCGGCCCCTCTTGGGTAATTCACTATCTCTTGTTTTCTTGTCATTGTGGATGTTACACTTGTCTATTGGTGGAAAAAAGGCTAGTGACTTCTCTTGGTGGTGTTTCTTTGGCATTTGTGGATGATATCTTGGTAGTAAGGGTATGTTGCATGCTATCTCTTGGATTGGTGAGTAATTTTCTGCAATTTATTGTCATTTTACTTGTTGAAATTCAAGAAATATATCTAAAACCCTAGGAGGAGTAAAAGGGCTTACACCCTCCACCAAGGTTTATTTTTCTTTGTCATTGAAAGGCTACAAGGCTTGCCTAAAGGAGTAAGAAGGTTTACACCCTTGTTGCAAGGCTTGGCTAGGGTTTGTTTTCTCTAGGAAGTAAGAGGGTTTACACCCTTAGAGAAATCATTAAAACCCTAGTTCATCCTGGGTTTTAAGTTAGACGATTTGGGAGGATTGTTGTTGGGTTTTATAAGGGTTTAACTCTCAACAAAAATCTGTTCTTGCTCTTCGTTTAACTCGTCTTCCAAGGAAAAAACTCCATTACCCAATAGATAAGGCACTAATCTTTGCATTGGAGATTAAATATTGTTGCATTGCTAAACATGATTTTTGAGATATTGAATTGTTCAAGTTTGGATTTAAATTTCACATGTTTTAAGCTATCTTGTGCCTTAAGGGCATCTTGTTTTGCCAAGTGATTGAGCTGTTGTAACAAACATTAAGATACAGCCAATAGGGCTGCAACAAACTCACTTCTCTTACTCTTTATTCACTTTTCTACCGTTGAAATTCACTTGCAAACTGTGACAATTGATCTACTGTTTAAGAGCTATTGTACGGGTGGCTTACTTGCTGATTTTAATGGTTAGAACATTCTGCTATAGCAAAAGTTTGCTACAGTCATAGGGCTGTTACAAAACTCTGCTGATAACACTCTCTTACAGCCCCCTTATTGCCATCAAAACTTGGGTTTAAACATTGGAATATTGTCTACTTATTGCAAGCATTGTTATCCAATATTTTATGTTGACTTTGATGGTCTGATTTGCAGCTGTTATAAGTTTAATCTTGCTGATATATCATTGTTTACTACTGCAATTTTGGGACAACAAGCTTTCTTGCTGATTCCCCATCAATTTTGAGGCTTCTATCATCATATATTGGCTTATTTTGGTTTGTCTAACATTGTTTTGCAGGTACACAACCTTGGCAACCATTTACCAATTCCAAAGATTCTTTCCTCAAGCCTCAAGTCTCACCTTGACCTTGACCTATAGGGGTGTTCCTCTAGCTCCTTGCTTCTCCCCTTGCAATCTCCTTAGGGGTGTCACTTGGGAAGCCTCCCTTGTGTTGGACTTGTTCTTCACTAAAACGAGGGGGATATCTATTGAGATGACAGTGATAGGTGTCCCCAGTTGTGTTTCACATTTGCTGCTTGGGTTGAGCTTTGCCCAAGCTACAAACTGTGTGATAACATAAACTTATGCAACTTATGATGATTGTGCTTAGTGAGGATAAGTTGTAAACATAAGAAGTCAATGAAAAGCCAAAATTGTGAAAATCCATGCAAACTTAGATTGAATCCACTATTAAGAACCATACATAGAAGTTGAAGAAATTGTTGGAAGGAAAGTAGTTGGCAATCAAATGCAGATGGGTGTAAAGAACTAAGCACAAGTTAGAGAAGTCAACCAACAACTGTAAAGAAAGGTTGCTTGCAAAAGGATTTGCACATAAAGAAGTTGTTGATTATGAAGAAATTTTCCTTTGGTAGAATAAATGGACACTATTGGGATTTTGTTAGTATTTTCAACTCAATCTAATTAGATTATGCATCTAATGGATGCAAAAGATGCATTCATGAGTGGAGTACATGAAGAAGTGTATATGGAACAACCGAAGAGTTTTTTTTCAAACTAATATCAAACATCTAGTGTGTTGATTGAAGATGCATGGTTTGAAGCAAGCTTTGAGAACTTAATATTCACAAATAGGTGAATATTTTCCTTGAAATGGATTTAGGAGTCAATGGATTGCAACTTGTGCATAAAAATTGTGAGTGTTGCTGTAGAAATCACACTCACAAACAGCTTGGTAGGGGTTTGAAAAATGAAAATGGGGAAAAATCAACGAAAAATTGTGGAGCAATAAAAGATGTATAAAGTACATATTTTTTTAACTAAATGAAAATGTAAACTTAAATCATCAGATAATTACATTATGACATAAATATTAAAAGAAGTACGTCATTATGACATAAATATATAGGTTGTCCAATCACATTCATCATACATTGATCATCTTTAGTTGCCTAGGGCTGAGTTAGAATCAAGAGTTTAAAACAAAATAAAAATTAAACTATAAATATGGATCTATCAATGACCTTTGCCCCTTTTATGGGGCCTACTAGTGGGGCATTGCGTGTCCGATGGAGCTGCAAATTGGTGGCTTCTACACTTGACTTTGTTGGTTGTGCATTGGTTAGTCTGTCTTGCTCTAGTTGGTCTTGCACTTGGTCTCCTCCCTATCTAACCAACCAAGTGAATCCTCCATAATAGGTCTCTCACCCTCTCCAACATCGAGTTAGAAGTGGCATGAATTACATCCAGTAAATGGCTTGTACATGAAGTGCGTTCTCCAACTGCCTCACCCACAACCAAAGGTTATAGTAAACATACACCATATCATTGAGGTGTTGATATTCTGTCCTATTATGCTTCCGTGACTGTATTTTTTCAAATATGCTCCAATTGTGCTCGCAATCCAAAGAACTACAAATTTGATTCAACACACAAATTGCAAATTTTCAAAGATTTGATGTTTGTCCACCATAGTTACCCCACCACACATCTTAAAAAAATAGGAAAAAGAGAACATGTAGAATTAAATTTCCAAACAATAATATTCTTATTAATAAAATTTAAATGTGAACTTTAAAGTTGAACAAGCAATCTTACAATTTGAAAGTTGAACCAAATTGCTTATCTAGCATCATAATTGTTCTTAGTTGCATTTCCACATCATAGCCAAATAATCCTAGAGCTGTCTTGTAATTCTCCAACTCAACCTATATGGTTGCATGTGCCTACGGATCTAACACCATTTTCTACACACAACTAAGGAACTTGGCCACAATGTCATCAGTGAAATTTGTAGTCAAAGTGACTAGAGTAAAACAATGTGGGGTTGAGGAAGGCCCTTGCTACATGAAGTGGAAAATGGAGCACGTTTTTCCATATATCATCAATCAAATCCCTCATAATGATGTACTTGGCCTTTCCCTCCTCACCTTGTTCCTTGCATATGCCTTGATAGCATCTTTAGCTCTATTCATTTTTCTCATACAAGCACCCATGGTAGGCTTGTCACCATCAACAAACCTAAGAACCTTTTCCAAGGTTCCCTCACAACACAAACCTCATATATTGAATCCTAGAAGGATTCTCTATAACAAGTAGAGCAATAGTCTGCCCCACCTATTTTTTGTTGAATGAATTTGCACACCATTTCCTAGAAACATTCTCTTCAACTGTGTTAGAATTGGAGTTAGAGATGGAAGGGTT
>ML782725.1:765044-776579 GCA_009831015.1 Picea engelmannii
GGAAGTATTGAGAAGTATAAAGCAAGATTTGTCGCTCGTGGCTTTTCCCAGAAAGAAGGCATTGACTATGAAGAGACATTCGCTCCTGTGGCCAGATACACTTCGATCAGGACCATCATAGCTCTTGCAGCTAAGATGAAGTGGAAGCTGCACCAGATGGACATGAAGACAACTTTCCTAAATGGTGTCATCGAAGAGGAAGTGTATATATAGCAACCTCAAAGATTTGAGGTTGAAGACAACAAGTCTCATGTTTGCAGATTGAATAAATCCTTATACGGATTGAAACAAGCTCCTAGAGCTTGGTATGGCCATATAGACAGTTTCTTGACGAGCTTAGGCTTTACCAAAAGTAAAGCAGACTCAAATCTCTACTTCAAAATTATGAATAATGAGCCAGTAATCTTACTGCTATATGTGGATGACTTATTCTTAACTAGAGAAGAAAAACTCATCACTGAATGTAAAAGGAGACTTGCCTCGGAATTTGAAATGAAAGACCTTGGCCTAATGCATTATTTCTTAGGTCTTGAGGTATGGCAGAGTCCTGAGAGGATCTTCCTTAACCAAGGGAAGTACATGGTCGAAATCTTAAAGAGATTCGACATGCTGGAATGTAAGCCCATGAATACACCCATGGAAGCGAAGCTGAAGCTGTTGGTCGATACTTCGTCAGATTTGATTGATGCCACATTGTATAGACAAATTATTGGATCGTTGATGTACCTAATGAACACCAGACCAGACATTTGTTTTGTCGTGAACACCTTGAGTCAGTTTCTGGTAGAACCCAAACGTGTTCACCCGGTGGCTGTAAAACATGTGATGAGTTACCTTAAAGGTAGAATAGATTATGGTCTCAGCTATGATAAAGATCATAATTTCACATTGAGTGGATATATTGATGCAGATTGGGCAGGAAGTGTTTCTGACAGGAAAAACACTTCAGGATGATGTTTCAGTTTGGGATCAACTATGATCTTGTGGCAGAGTAGGAAGCAATCTAGCATTTCTCTCAGCACAGTGGAAGCAAAATACATTGCCGCATGTTCTGCTAGCTACGAAGCTATATGGCTTCGAAAGTTGCTGACCGGCCTATTTGACTTGGAAATGAGAGCAACCTTGATTCTATGTGACAACCAGAGCTACATAAAGATGACAGAGAATCCTGTATTCCACGATAGGTCGAAACACATAGAAATTCGCTATCATTACATCCACGACATGGTACAGAGAAGAGCCTTGAAGCTCCAGTACATTAACACAGATGAACAGGTTGTTGACTTGTTGACCAAGCCTCTATCTCGTGTAAAGTTTGAGTACTTCCGAGATAAGCTTGGCATAGTCTGAAACGACCTTCCTCGAAAGGGGGAGTAGATGTGATGTGTTCCTTGCTTCTGACCCAGTTGTCAGACGTAAATCAAGATGTTCCTTGCTTCTGACCTAGCTGTTAGATGTAAAGCAAGATGTGATGTGTTCCTTGCTTTTGACCTAGTTGTCAGACGTAAAGCAAGATGTTCCTTGATTCGGACTGAGCTGTCAGACGTAAAGCAAGATGAGATGTTCCTTGCTTCTGACCTAGTTGTCAGACGTAAATCAAGATGAGATGTTCCTTGCTTCTGACCTAGTTGCCAGACGTAAAGCAAGATGAGATGTTCCTTGCTTCTGACCTAGCTGTCAGACGTAAAGCAAGATGAGATGTTCCTTGCTTCTGACCGAGTTGTCAGGCGTAAAGCAAGAAGAGATGTTCCTTGCTTCTGACCGAGTTGTCAGATGTAAAGCAAGAAGAGATGTTCCTTGCTTCTGACCCAGTTATCAGACGTAAAACAAGATGATGTGATGAGACTAGCATTGAGCTTCCGGCTGGATAGCTGTGATGTAAAGCCAGTCTAGTATCCTGCTTCCGACCGAATGGTTGTGACGTAAAGCAGGATGAGTATCTTACTTGCAGTTTAAGTGCTGTGACGTAAAGCAAGACATTGAGATGAGACAAGTACTGAGCTTCCATCTTGACAGCTGTGACGTAAAGCCAGTCTTGTATTATGATGAGACAACCTTGTGCTGTGATGATGATGATGTATCAATTTTTATACTAATACATATTGATACAGATGATGATGGCATTCCTTTGAGAATGATGATGTTGCCGATGAAGAAAAATTCCGATGATTTATAGATACGCCAGCCAAGATGATATTGATGATGATGTCCTCCCACCTGATGTTGTTGATGATGATGTCCTCTCTCTCTCGCATGATGCTGTTGAAGAATACCCTTCTTGTTAAGGGGGAGTGTTGAAATAATGTAACTACAAAGAGTATTCTTATTATTATTGATATATTATTCATAGGATCAATCCCCATTGTGGATTGATCATGTCGGTTATTGTAATAGGACCAAATCCCCTTTTGCGGATTGGTCAAAAGACAAATATAATAGGCAGAATAAGAATTCGGCCCCAACAGTTAATAAAGAGACCTAGAAATATAATAAAGGTGGGTTTACCCACCCAGTTTGAGAAGTCGCCCCTGCCAGTGAAGAGACACTTCACACATGCCAGACTTGTATAAATAAAGGAGGCTAGCGCCTCACTTAGATACAACTCACTTGCTCTATTTGAGAGACAAGTTCTGATCTGTTACCGACAAAGGAGAGAGAGAGTGGCGCATATCTTGGAAAGGACTTTTTGTTTTAGCATAGAGATCTCTTGGCATTGTATTGGCTATCTATATTAAGGAAGTTTTGTTGGGTTTTCTTCCCCTAGAGGGTTTCCCAATATAAATGTTGTGTCTCTTGTGATTGTGTATTTCTCAGTGATCTTGGATTATGTTATTCTTATCTAATGAAATGAAAACATCTATAACAATGGATTAAACATTAACAGATAGGGGGAGTCATTATTCTTCCCATGATTCTAGGAGGAAAGAGCCCTGTAAATAACAAAAAAAAAACAAAAAACGCACATAGGCATAATTCCAGGGGGAGCGATGGTCACAGGGGGAGTATGAGCGATGTATCTTCAACATTACATCAAAGTGATATCCCTTGTTCAAAAGGGGAGAGATTATTCAGAGGAAGACCAAAGGCATTCAGACAGGGGAAGCAGCCCCAAGGAGAGTTAAAGCAGTGGGAGCAACCCCAAGGGGAGAATGACCCTTTGACATTGATGTCAAAGGGGGAGAGATAGTCACATTGATGTGATTGATGACTATTGATGTAGAGAAATGCCTTGTCTACATGTTGACATCAATGATTGGTGTTGACATCAATGTTGGTATTGCCATCAATGCTAAAGGGGGAGATCGTTGGATCATGTTGTCATTGATGCCAAAGGTTTAATTAATTGATGTCAAAGGATTGATGTCAAAGGTTGATTGAATGATGTCAAAGGTCAAAGGTTTGATGTCAAATGAATAATGTCTTATTATAGTATATCGATGAAGTATGCATTGTCCTTGATGTGAATGGATTGATCATAGTCATATTATGTCATTGATATGATGCATAGATGAAGATGGATCAATGAGTTGTCATTGATACATGATGCATAGATGAAGATGGATTGATGTGGTTTCATTGGTATATGATGCATTGTTGGATTGATGTAAAGATGAATCATTATTGTCTTATCATGCTTGATAAGGTGTACAAATGGATGAACTCCAAAGTGGTCCCCTTATGGTGAAATCCCTCACGGGAAGACGCTTTACGGTTGAGTTATCCTAGAAGTATGGTTGGAGAACCCATGCTTAAATGTGGAATAATGAGATGAAGATCGATGAATTTGTCAGTGGAACTATCCTAGATGGATAGTGCTTGTCATATCATTTCTGGTGGTATGTGGAACATCACATAACTCCTCATGGTTTGAGAGTTATGGCCTTACAAAGTTGGAGGACCCTCATATGTAGGCTTGAAGCCCCAAAAGGTCAAAGAAGTCAAAGAGATTGCAAAGAAGAAATTATTATTTAAATGATAAAGTAAAGTGACAAAGTCAAGAAGGATTATTTAAATAATAAAATGAAGTGACAAAGTCAAAGAAGATTATTTAAATGATCAAGTGAGGTGACAAATTCAAGGAGGAATATTTAAATGATAAAGTAATGGAGAACTTTCTAAATATGGAAAGCGATTAACCATAGAATGAGGAAAATGGGTTAAGTGACCTAGAAGATGCTTCTAAGGAAGCTACTTGGAGAGTATAAATAAGAGGCAAGGGTCTCTTGTGAAGTAGTGTCTCTTGATCATGTATTGAAGATCTATTTTGAGAGAGAAGAGATCTAGAGGATCTCATGGATGCATCAAAATTTCGGTAAGTCTGAGATCATGATGACAAAAGTATCGGAAGTTCAGAAACCCTAGTTTCTGAGGTATACGCGGGCTGTAATGAGTCAGGGCGCGTACATACGCGGGCTAAATGAGGACATGGCACGTACAATGGATGAAGTCATGAAGATTGTGTGTGAGCTGGTGCCAGACTCTTGAAGACTGAAGCAGGTTCCAGATCTACATTCTATGGGCTCACATCTACCATAGAAATTCTGGTATGGTTACATTGTTGTCTTGATGGATACTCTTGTTGGTTGTGTGGTGAATGCTTAAGGCATTCTTGGTATGGTTGTTGTGATGTGGTTTGTGTTGGTTGATGGAGTGAGCAACACTCTTATGATTCAATACTGATATGATTGCTATAGCATACTAGTTGCTTATACATGATAAGTAGCATTCATATTGTATGGTTGAGAAGCATAAGTAAATTGCTGGAGAGCTTGTATGTGTTGTGATTGGTTATGGGTCAGATTGGACAGTGAAAGACATAAGAGAATGTGATTGAAGGTTGCAAAGGATCTAAGTTGATCTTGAAGAGAAAACCCTAAGTAACTCAGATGTGATATGCAGGCTGTAGTACATACTGGCCTCGTACATATGCGAGTTTTACTACTGGTAGGGCGCGTGATGCACTACCGACGGGTCGTGTACCTGTTGACAGATTGATATATGTTGAGAGTTGTTGCCTCATCTCAGTTGGTGTTGAGGTGTAAGTTGAGTCTTGCATTATAGAGTTGGTGCTCTTGTAGAGTTGTACTCTATTCAATTGTTGTTGATAACCCAAGGACTGTAGTCCGTAATAAAAAGGAAATTGTACATACATCTTGTGTTCCTTATGTTGTGGTGATGATTTGTTGATGATATATTGTTGATATATGTCGCTAATATATGTTCACATTTAACTGATTATAAATGACAACAATAAGTAATGAGTAAATGGTGATTGCTAACTAATGAGTTTTGTGAAAGGGAAGTTTTGGAAAAAGAGCCCTACACTGTTCAACCCTCCCGACCCCCCCCCTCTCAGTGTAGTCGGTGTGTCCAACATAAACAATAATAGAAGAGGATAATGCAACTAATTAGAGGTAACAAATTTCTTAATAGAGTATGAAGAAATTGAAGAAATCTTGGATGAAAAGACCATCATTAGTCAAAGGAAAAGGTACACGCTACAATATTTAGTGAGACATAAGGGAAAATGACTCGAAGAGGTAACAAGGATTTCAAGGGAGATTATAAAATGATTTCAATTTTTATTTAACATTCAATTGAAGTCCTACATAATGAACATGATGTTCACAAATTTTTTGACCATGGGATAATGATGGAAGAACATATTTGGCAATGAGGGTACAAGATCACCCCCTCTTCCTTGTAATATCCAGATGGAGGGTGCTTCAACCACTAGCCGCAATAGCATTTGGAAACCCCAAGGGGCTAGATCAAATTTGAATTTGTGACCTAAAACTTCCCCATTAATAATATGCCTTGGGTGGATGGTTCACATGATTGAGCTAATATCTCAGATCTCCTCTGTTATTTCTAATTGAGGAGAGGTTATTGTTATTAATGAAAATTTCTTACATGAAGGGTGTCTACATTGTTAATAGAATGCAACGAGACGTCTACAACAAGAGCCAATATTAGAGACCTGAGCATGTGGTTTAATATGGGTCAAGTAGTGGGGCACACAGTTTGAATTTGGGTCATTCTCACAACAACTACTCCAAGTTTTTTTTTAAACAAGTGTATTTTGTATAAGAAATTTGTTGTAGAAATTGTCCAAAATTTGGAGCCTATTGACTAAAGAAACAAAACAATCCTTTGAGAGGGATTTTGGAAAGCTACTACTTGTATATATTCTTAAAAACACCTAAGGTCAAGCAAATTTGCAAAACTTTAAACACTAGTATTGAATAAAAGCATCGTGGTTGTAAGCTTCCTCCTAGTTATCTATGTTGGCTCGAAAGTTCTAATCTATAACCTACAACCGACATTTCCACATCCTGCTACTGCAATTGAATAATCTGCTCTTACTTAACCTCCTCCACAACATACCCAATAAACAACTTGACATTTGAGGCAATTGTAGTAGGATTTATGACCAAACACACAATCATTTGTTAAAGAGAAACACATAGTTTGAAGAGCTTCTATTTGCCTCTTTTGACTGTGTAAGGTTTCCAAAATGAAAGCATATTCAATGTTTCTAGCTTCTTCTTGGGAATGCATCCTACCAGTAATTAATAAAAGAAAATTCCCATTATTAGTAATGAAATCTTCCTACCTCCTAAGAGCTCTTTGAATATTAGTGGTCTCGCAGAATGGGCATCTCCCAGAATGCCCATGGTCCATTATGAAGGGACTACATAACACCTATAAAAAAACCCTACTATTGCCCACTGCTAACAATCTATCATACCCATTAACTAGTCCCCTTTCGAACATTCCCTCCAATAATTAATAACAAAACATAAGTCTATCTGTTGCAAAGATTGACCCACTAACCTTATGCTTTTTAGCACAATGAGGAAGGGGCATCGAAGGGCTTTATGAGTAGAAAATGAGCTACAAATTTAGTTCACCTAACCAAGAAATGACTCGCACTAAAACCATTGAACTAAACAGGGCTAATCGAACCAAAACCATGAAGCCACCAAACAAATCCAAGTGGACCAGGATCCCATGAAAATAAACCAGAAACTCATGGTAGTGAACTAGAACTTGTTTCAAGACCGAAGGAAAGCCCCAATTCAAACCACGACATAATAGAGCAATAATCCACAAACATTCCCCTAATTTCAGAACTAAATCCAAATCCATTATCCCACCTAGAATAAAACTGAAATCCGAGTGCAATTGATGAACCTGCTCCCACATTAAACATTGAGTGAATGAGGGTACCACAAAAAGATAATGCACCTTGGTCGCCACATTTCATGGTTAAATCACCCTTGTCAATTAATGTGCCATTTGTCTCTCATGTAACTCTAATACATGACTCCCCTAGATGGGGTGGTAATAGGTGGGGCCTAGGCCACACACACATCGAGTTAGGTCACCATTTTGTAGACTGATGATATGCAACGAACATGTGTAGTTCCAGAAGGTTCAAACTTCACAAGTGCAAGGAGTTGGTAGAGGGAGGAGTATGATCTCCCCTTCTCTAGAAAATGAAATGAACATTCCAGACATGATACCAGAGCGAGCGTACATGAGCAAATCTTAGATTTGGATAGACGTTCTTCTCATCTCATGAACTATATTTCAAATGATGGTTGATACTTATGGGCTCTGGTTAAAGTGTAGGATGTTGTTATGATGGGTGAGTGGGAGATTATGGCTCCTAGTGCAAAGGATTTGCATAAGCAACGAAGCAATGATCAGTCTAAGGCTTCTCTCGAGGGCGGTGCATCAAGACCCTCACAGGTTTGGTCCAACATTTTTGTCCAAGTAATCCTTTGCTTTTTCCATTGGTTTCTTCCCTTTATGGGCTTTCCCTGGCTCTCTATTATGTATATGTGGCATCTCAATGGAGCTCTGGGGATCTTGGGTCTTTGATGTGGGACCAGGTTTCTCTCGCTATAGCTGAATTGTTACCCGAATAGGGGTTGTCTTTCAAACTACGTCGTGTTCTACTTGTTTAGGAGTGAGATCGCCTCCCTTGAGTTCCCCCCTCTTTTATCACTCCCCAAGTTTGGTCGATGAGTTTATTTTTTCAGAGGTGGCCCAACTTCAAGTGGGTATGTTTTCTAGTGATCAAAAGCACATGGGCAAGAAATTTCTCCCTGAGGGTTTACCTTTCCCTCTATGGATGATAACATGAATAAGGAAATTCCCGACTCCAATAGTCGTGGGGTCAAGAAGAGAGACGTCGAACATAAGGGATACACTTAGGTCTCACCGCACAAAGGTGGAGAAAATTACAAATCAAGCTAGGAAGATTTATAACTAGGGCATCCCTCCTAAAACACAACAAAATATGGAGGAGTTAGTGGATTGAGATTGGTAGAAAAGGGTGTAGACCCTAATGCATCAAATCAATAAAGACTTTCAAGAATTGGGTAAAAGACATTGGTTTCTCTAGATCAAGAGATACCAAAGAATTGCCTTATCTATGGAGGACAAGGAGGAAAATGTTAATATTATGGTAGCTTCGGGAGGTATGAACCTCTATTGTGACCTATGACGAGATTAGAATACTCCGGAAGGAAGCAAGGAAGTGAAGGAAACCCTAGACAAGTTGTGGGCTGCAGAAATATATTTAATATGAATTTATTAATACCCAGAAGGAGAAGTTGGCCCCAGTTAAACTGCCTAGACTACTATAAATACAGGGCGCCAGTTTTCATTATTCACATCTCAGTAGTTGCAGAGAGAACTGGATCTGCGCAAGTGCAATTACAGCTTGTGCGCAAGTTTCTGGGAAGATGTGCGCTAGTCTCTGGGTGGGATTATCTGATCAGCTTGGGTTCTATTATTGCTTGGTGCATTAGCCTCTCTTGGCTATTGGATTGCTACCAGGATTCTCTTCTCTGTCAAGGTCAAGGTGCTCAAAGGGTGGCTTCGGCCTGTGGTTGGGTGACGAGGGTATCGTCAATGGTAAAATGAGCACAATCTTCTATATTCTAACAGGTTATGGGCCCACACCCCCTTCAGTCAGCCTAAAACGCTAAGGAAGCATAGTCGCTAGATATTAAGCTCGTTGAGGAACTGCCGCTAGGGTTACTAGCAGGAGCAACTTCCAAAAACACTGCAGCTAGGGTTACTAGCAGAAGCAGTTGCAGAAACCCTAGATCTCTGATCCGGCACCCTGTGATGGAGCATCTCGCCCAAGAAGAAGATATCCAGATGCGCCTTAACTCAGCACACCTCTTGGCTCTCTCAGAAGACAGAAATGAAAAAGTTGAAGTTTTGGATCAAGGCATGACCAGTTACCAATGAACCGAAGACATGTGTGAAACAATCATTCTTTTACACTACTCAACACTTACCGGGATGATTGAAGATGATATGTAGATAATCGACAGTGGAGCCTCCAGGCACATGACGGGAGATCAAGCCAGACTCTCAAATCTAAATGAGAGAAAGACATCGTACAAAGTGGAGCTTGGAGACAAAAGCACTTACCCCGTCGAAGGATTTGGACAAGCCTCCATCAAGTTGGAATCAGGTAATCATGTTCACTTAATCAATGTTTTATATGTACCTGGTTTAGAAAAGAATCTTGTATCAATATCATGTTTAGAAGACAAAGGAAACATAATAGCCTTCATAGATGGAAAGGTGTTATCATGGCATAAGAATTCCAACATAGAGAATGCTAGGGTTATTGGAAGTCGTGAAGGAAATCTGTACAGACTACTAGAGTGAAATGAAGAAGCTCTAGTACATGACGAAGTCAACCCTAATGAACTTTGGCATAGAAGGTACGCTCATATCAATTATCAAGCATTACCTTTTCTCAGGAAAATTGTTGAAGGAATACCATAATTGAAATCTACACATGAAGGAATTTGCAAAGGATGTGCCATTGGGAAGAATATCAAGAAACCATTTCCAAGTAGCAACAACAGATCCAAGGAAATCCTAGATCTAATACACTCAGATGTTTGCGGTCCAATGCCAATCAGATCTCTAGGAGGATCTCTTTACTACGTAATCTTCATAGATGACTATTCAAGAAAGACGTGGCAGTAACTACTGAAATCAAAAGACAAAGTATTCAGTAAGTTCCAAGAATTCAAGGCAGAAATAGAAAACCTTACGAACAAGAAGATCAAGACATTAAGAACAGATAATGGAGGAGAATACACCGCGAAGGAGTTTGTTGCATTCTGCAAATCGACAGGGATTAGGAGGGAGCTGACAGTTCCTCATAATCCTCAACAAAACGGTGTAGCAGAAAGAAAGAACAGATCTATCGAAGAAACGGTAAAAACCTTATTAAATGATCAAGGTCTATCCATGTTCCTATGGGGAGAAGCAGCAATGACGACAATATATGTACAGAACAAAAACCCTCATCATATATTGAAGGACATGACACCAGAATAAACATTCTCAGGTAAGAAACCTAACATAGAAAACTTAAGAATATTTGGATGTCCAGTTTACTCTCATATTCCCAAAGATAAAAGAAATAAACTAGAACCCTCAAGAAAGAAGGGGATATTCGTGGGATATAGTGATTCATCCAAAGCCTATAGAATATATATTCTAGAGCAACACAAGATAGAAGTAAGCAGAGACGTAATGTTCAATGAAAGGATGGCCTTCAAGAAATCCATCGAAGAAATTATAGAAGAAGAAGAACTTGAAGAACCAAATGAAGAAAACACAGAAAACGAAAATAACGAAAAAGATCAACCTAATCATCCTATGGAGCCATGTGAGAACATTGATTCAGATATCATACCAAAAACCAAGAAACGACCAGCTTGACTTGAAGCTACTTTACAAGACGCAGAAAGAATCAAGGTTCCAGAAGAAACATCCTGGAAGAGTAAAAGACCGAAAAGATTCTCAAGTTATGCAGCATACATGACGAAGCTTCTAGATGAAGAACCTACCACATTTGAAGAAGCAGTCCAAAAGGGACAATGGAAAGAAGCTATGGCGGAAGAACATCAATCCATTATGAAAAATGAAGTATGGGAAATTGTACCCAGACCTAAAGAAAAATCAGTGGTAACCTCAAAATGAGTATACAAGACCAAACATGCAACAGACGGAAGCGTGGATAAACACAAGGCAAGATTTGTGGCCAGAGGGTTCTCCCAGAAGGAGGCAGAAGATTATGACAAAACCTTTGCTCCAGTGGCAAGGTATACCTCCATCAGAGCTATCATATCTCTTGCCGCTTCAATGGGATGGAATCTACACCAGATGTATGTAAAGACAACCTTCCTCAATGGAGCTATTGAAGAAGAAGTGCATATTGAACAACCTCAAGGATTCGAGGTACATTCCAGAGACACTCACGTTTGCAGATTGAAGAAAGCTCTATATGGACTCAAGTAAGCTCCAAGGGCTTGGTACGTCGGAATGGATAGCTATCTAACAAGACTTGGTTTCTCCAAGAGTCATGCAGATCCAAACCTTTATTACAAAGTCGTGGATAACGCACCTGTGATTCTACTATTATATGTTGATGATCTATTCATAACAGGTGAAGAATCTCTAATTATCCAGTGCAAGAAGGAA
>ML782725.1:776646-814878 GCA_009831015.1 Picea engelmannii
AGAAGCATGGTGAAGTATTCCTTGGACAAGGAAAGTACGCAATAAAGATCCTTCAGAAATTTGGAATGATGGACTGTAAGTCCATGGACACTCCTATGAATGCAGATATAAGAAAAGTGAAAGTCCTAGATTCCGATCCAGTAGGTCCATCTCTATATCGAAAACTAATTGGATCATTGATGTATTTGGTAAATACTCGACCATATACTTGCTTCGCTGTAAATACATTAAGTCGGTTCCAGGTGGAACCTAGACAAGAGCATTGGATAGCTGCAAAGCATGTTCTAAGATATATTTGTGGGACAATAAACTATGGCTTGAGATATACCGCATCCAGTGATATCCAACTTCATGGATTCATAGACTCTGATTGGGCAGGAAGTGCAGAAGACAGAAAGAGTACCTCAGGTATGTGTTTCAGCTTGGGCTCCGCTATGATATCTTGGGGCAGCAGCAAACAGAAGTTTGTCGCACTCAGTACAACAGAAGCAGAGTATATGGCAGCTTGTGAAGCATGCACAGAAGCAATATGGCTAAGGAAGTTAATCTCTGATTTATTTGATTAGACTCCAAAATCGACCATAATATATTGTGATAATCAGAGTTGTATAAGATTATCAGAACATCCAGTGTTTCATGAAAGGTCGAAGCACATTGAGATCAAATGCTACTTTATTCGAGATAAAGTCCAGGAAGGAGAGGTAAAGCTCGAGTATATCCCCACTGATGAGCAGACAACAAACATCCTGACAAAACCTTTATCCAGAATCAAGTTTGCATATTTCTGAGAGAAGATGGGGATCGTGGAAATAACTCCCTTAGCTGAAAGGGAAGATTCTCCAACCTAGGAGAAGGTACGGAAAAATATTCTTGAAAACATTTATTTTTGTGATTTAAATAACTCTCCAGATTAGGAGGGAGCACTGAAAATATTATTTATCTTTGTAATTAAAAATAGTCCAGATTGGACAGATTCTTTCTTGTTCGAAAAGTGGATTGAGATTTCTAACGGATAGTGACTTCCCATTGCGGTTAACATGGGAGGTAGTCTAATTGCTGATGTATCATAGACATCGACTTCCCATTGTGGTTAACATGGGGAGTGGTCTAGGGCAGTCTCTCTTCTTGAGGGTTACTCAAGAAGACTGGCCCGCCTCGCCGGACAACGATTTCTCATTGTAGTTAACATGAGGAATGGTCCGTTTTGGAGGTTGATACATGACAATCTTTTCCTCTTGTGGTTAACGAAGGAAATGGTTCAGACAATCATTCCTTAGGGTTGTACATTCTCTCCAGGGCACACTTTGATTAGTGTAGGAGGAATGGCCCAGGGTGGGGAATGGTCCAGGCTTAGCAATCAAGGACAGACATTCCTTAGGGTTAATACATTCTCTCCAGGGTGCACTTTGATTAGTGTAGGAGGAATGGCCCGGGGTGGGGAATGGTCCAAACATCCCTGAGGGTTTATACATTCTGTCCAGGGTGCACTTTGACTAGTGTAGGAAGAATGGCCCGGGGTGAGGAATGGTCCAGGCTCAGAAATAAAAAATAATCCTTCTTCCTTGTTTGAGAAGAATGGGAAGATAGCCCATTACTGATGTTCTATACCGAGGGCAAATATTCTTTCATATCTCACAGACGTGAGTGAAAGATTGGCCCAGATGATTTAGTTTATATCATAACATTGTTTCTATGCAGGTTGCTATTAGATGTTTGTTATGAAGACTATATGATAGTAGATGTAAACTACTGTGGTGGATATGTTCCACTATTTGCGAGGCATATATTCTTTCAGAGCTCACAGATGTGAGTGAAAGATTGGCCCATATGATTGTTATGGAGACTGCCTGTCTCCAGACATTAGAGATATACTACTGTGGTGGATTTGTTCCATGGTTTGAGTAGTTGCGTACTACCTTGAAGAGACACAGGTGTGTTCTATCAATTAATATTGTACCAGTTGTCATAGGAGATTATCCAGTTGGATAATAATGACGGTGCTCGTGTTCAGTTGAATGGTCTGTTGTGCTCAAGACCATACCTCCCTAGCTAGGAGGGAGTGTTAATATTATGGTAGCTTCGGGAGGTATGAACCTCTATTATGACCTATGACAAGATTAGAATACTCTGGGAGGAAGCAAGGAAGTGAAGGAAACCCTAGACAAGTTGTCAGCTGAAGAAATATATTTAATATGAATTTATTAATACCCAGAAGGAGAAGTCAGCCCCAATTAAACTGCCCAGACTACTGAGAGCCAATTAGGCCCAACCAAGCCACCTCATATTTAGTTATGTTGTTCTTCAATTTTATCTCAAGTTTTACTTATCTGTCTCTTAGTTTTTTTCCAATCCCGTGGGGCCTATATGTAGTCTTGGGTTATAATAGATACATAGGGATTGTCTTAAAGCTTATAATGATGCTATATGAATGTTTCATGAGGTCTAGTTTATGTTTTGGCAGACCTCGAGCATCCATGAATGTACCACCATGAATGTACCACTTTTTATTTGATATCAATATAGTAGATTAGTTTACAAAAAAATCTCTAATACATGACTAAGGTATAATGCTTAATGTAGGAGATAGTTTGACACCCCACTTTTTGTTCTTAAGGTGCCATAATCCAATTGAGTAGCCAAATTGACCAGTTGATTTGCCTTTTGATTGAGCTCCCTTAAGACATGGTAGATTCAACACTTTCAAACCTACTTACTTCATTCTTATTCAATTAACAATTCTTATAAATTTGCCATGAGAGGAGGCTCTGAGCACCAATTTGATAACTAATGTCCAATCCTCAATTACAATAAATCTTTTGATGTAATGTTCATCAAGAAACCTCAACCCTAGCAATAATGTTAGTCTTTTGATGTAATGCTCATCAATAAGCCTCAACCCTTGAAATAAAGTGAATGACTTCGCTTGATTATTTGATGCTCTACCTAGACCATCTAAGATCAAGGATGACCCTCTACACACCTACCACCCCTCACAACAACTACTCCAAGTTACCACTAAATCCCTCATTTATTTTAGAGTGCAACTTTGAGTTTCTTAACCCCCATCTCTATTAAGATGGATCTATGTTAGTTTTAAATATTTTAAACACATTCTTTACAATTTAACTTATCCAAACCTAAGATTGTAACTAAAAACCCAATTCAACATTACAATTACGCAAGAATAATATATTTAAATAAAATTAACTATGAATAAATAAAATAAAGAATTTATAATATATCTCTATTATAAAATTAACTATGAATAAATAAAATAATTGTTTGTACAAGTTGTAAATGAAAATATGCGGATTTAAAAATTTGTCTTTGAAACAAAATTCAGATATATGTTTATTTGCTTAAATCTATTAACTATGAAAAAATAAAATAATTGTTTGTGCAAATAGTAAATGAAAATTTAATTGATTTAACATGGGATTTAAAAACTCCTCTTTAAAACAAAATTCAAAGATATATTTACTTACTTAAATCTATTAACTATGAATAAATAAAATAATTATTTATGTAGTTGTGAATGAAATTTAATTGATTTTACATCGAATTTAAAACTCAAATAAAATAATTATTTATGTAGTTGTGAATGCAAATTTAATTGATTTAACATCGGATTTAAAACTCCTCTTTGATTTATTTTATCCTAAATAAATTTGGATTTAGATTTTAACACTTAAAAAAAATATAAAAAAAATTCAATTTATTTATATGAGAGGTTCTATCAATTTTTAAATAAATTAATAAATAAATAAAAATAAAAAATCAATCATTTTGTAGCAGTTTATGTTCTACGTCTATGTTTATAACTTTATGGGAACAGTTATGAAATAGTAAACAAATCTCGATTTACAGCAGCATATTGGAAACGGTCAGTGGGCAAAATATCCGAATTTCCAGAATATACTGCATTCCTCTGATTGCACGAAAGAATATTTCTGCAAAGCACTTTATTGCTATTCAAGGAACCGGATAACACTGAATTCGATTGGAATCGGTCCTCCGCATAAGCACTGTAGAAGGGGATGCTGATCAATCAAATCGAATGGGGCAAGTGAACAGTTCTGGTATGTGATGATTTTTTTTATCAGGACAATCGGCTAGGGCCAATTGTTACCAAGGAGATCTAGAGTTGAGTCGGAGAGACTGCCCTTTGTATCTATTAATTTGAAGTAACAAAAAGATCTAAGGCAATCTTCTTCTCAACTTGAAAATCAAAACTAAGCTCTCACTAATCTTTTAGTGGACATCTACTCTTGCTGGTGGAAATAACAAATAAATTAATCAGGATTTAGTTGTTGCAGGAACTTTTCTGGCCTTTGTTCTGTGTCTGTGAAGCTTTGCCATTCTTTTTGTAATCTCTTACCTGCAGTGGTTAAGAAAAAACTTTATTAAGCTGAATTTTTTCCAAAATTATTATCACTATGCAGAAATTTTAAGCAAGTATACAGATATTTTAAGGAAATGGTAAGAGAATGATTTCATTTATCAGGTTGAATTGAAAAATCTTCCAAATACTTTTTCATGTTCCATGGATGGTAAGCGGGTAAATTGTCGGCCGTCGGCCTTGATTACGGGGCAGGTAAATCGCCGGCCTTGATTACGGGTACAGGGCAGGTAAATCGTCGGCCTTGGTCGGCCTTGATTATGGGGCGGGTAAACCGTCGGCCTTGATTACAGGGCGGGTTACCCATCGGCCTTCATTACGGGGCGGGTTACCCGTCGGCCTTCATTACGGGGCGGGTAACCCGTGGGCCTTGCTCCATGGAATCAAGAGAATCAAACCCTCATTACGGGGCGGGTAAACCTTCGGCCTTCATTACGGGGCGGGTAACCCGTTGGCCTTCATTACGAGGCCTTGCTCCATGGAATCAAGAGAATCAAACCCGTGACCAACAAACATAAAAAAAAACTCACAAATTGATCTAGACTAATTAAACTAACTCTCTAACCTGAGCTCAATGAAATGATATTTTAATATAAATTTATGTTTAATTTTTCTAAATCTTTAAATGCTTAAGAAACAATATATATCTTCTGCTTAAGCAGGAAGAACTTATAAGCATTAGATCCAAAGGTGGATGAATTAGCTTTCAATACCATTTTCGCATAATACTTTTGGGCATGGGTCCTCACTTGTGTAGAGTTACGAGTACCAACAAATGCTGCAATTGCTTCAAAGTCGGTACCAAACCTGAAAGACAAACGTTCAAATTATAACATGTCGATTTACAAACATACTGGAAACTACAAACTTCATCTCTACTGCCTTTGAGGCTGCAGAATACTCACATTGATACTCACATTTTCAAAGCTACGTGGAATTTTTCACGCTCCTCCTTTGTCCAGTAACGATTTTCTGAGACTTTCTGTGGGAAAGAATGGCACAGGCCTGAGATCAACACTTTGGGAAGTCCTTTGGCAGAAAACCAATTCATCATAAATATAAAAACGTGTCTCATATTCAATATGATGAACAAAAACCGCTGGTTCGGTCTGGCCATCCCTCAATGCTTCTATACTTTTTTTTTCATAGATAGAAGTGATCTGTGCATAGTTGTTTGTAAGTCTGGGCTTTTTTGCCCATGCTTTTATTAATGTTTATAAGTCTGGGCTTTTTGCCAATGCTTTCATTATTACTGTGATGGTTTTGATGGTTTTTATTGAAATTGTGATTTTGAAGATTAAAGCAAATTTTTAATTATCAATACTTCATTTTATAAATTAGATGATACTATGTGAACGATTAAATTTATGCAAAACTTATTAGTTTTGAGTGATGGATTCCCGGTGTGAATGATAATTTTTCATGGTTTCAACTAGATCATGGTTCTATTCATGGTTTCATTATGTTCTGAGGATTTTGGAGGTCTCTAAAGGGACCCAAAACCTAAAAAAAATTGAACCACACTCTAGTGATCAAAACCCTAACAACTGTATCGATCAAAACCATAACATTTTATTTGGCTGGATTCCGGCAATGTAGAAAAAAAGTGCTTTTCGTATAAACTTTATCAAGCCCCGTTTTGATAGGATCCCCTATGCTTTGGGTGACCCAGCCCTTTGGGTTGCACTATTTTTACTGTTTTTGTGCGTTCTTTCTCTGAGCCCAGCGATGTCTAAGCAACGGACAAAACATCCCTTTCCTAGCAGCCTTAGCTGGAATCTAGAAATACATAAATTTATGGTTGCGATGGATCCAGTGGGTTTCAGGTCTTACCAAGGCTCTAGGTGGATTTGGAGACCCTCGTGGACCATGGTGAAATCATGAGCAAAAGCATGAATTCCTGATTTTGATGTATCCAGTGGGTTTCAAGTTCTACCCAAAGTCTTGGGTCTATTGAGAAAAACAAAAATTCATGATTCCGATGGATCCAGTTGGTTTCAGGTTTTATTAGGTTCTAGATGGATCCGGAAACCCCAGAAACTACTTGGGGCATGGTGGAACCATAAGCAAAAGCATGAATTCATGGTTTTGATACATTCAGTGGATTTCAGGTTTTACCCAAGATTTGGGTCCATTAGAAAACCTCCAAATTATTTTTGGCATAGTAAAACCCTGAACAAAAACAAGAATAAGGTGAAATGATGAGTGAAACCCTAATTGTCACATGTGTATAGTATCTCTAATACACCTGTTTGTATAGACTAGTGTGCCTGAACCAAACACTTATCAATATAGAATTACATTAACAACAACCAACCGATCTTACTAATCCCTTGAATATAATCTAAACATCATTCTATTATACACAAAACATCATTCTATATATGGAGACCCAATTTGTTGCCATTTTAATTGAATGTGCTGAGAATCAAATCTAACCTCAAACCTCCCAAATCTACGGAGGCAACCCCAATAAGAAGGTTATAAGGTAATTTCATTCCAGGCAAATACACTTCACAAAGGTTTTCAGCATGTACCTTGGTTTCAACAGGCAGTGAAACTTCTCCCTGTTCGTCTTGCGCTTTCATAATTTCAATCTGATAACTCAAGCCAAACTGTAAGACCACTATCAAAATTAATCTGAAAAAAACTGAACAATTCACAAGAGGAATCGGTATCGGTATTAGCCTTTCAGTTTGTAAGGAACTTGAGAGAAACCCCAAAACATGGAAAGACCATTGGGTACCAATAATCCTAAAAGCACAGCAGTTTGCTCTTGTTTTATGAAACGATACTATTTTTTTTTTTAAATCAGTAGAAAACGTATGGAATTATGAGCTCGAGAAGAAGCTCAATCAGACCTGTTCATTGGGATGGAATATTTCATTCTGGAAGTATTTGAGGTCTTCAAAGCCAGAAAAATCTGCTTGCATGTAAGGCTCTGGATGCACATTGAGAAAGGAGTCCCCTGGTGTATTGAAAACTTCAAAATCTAAATCGTATGGCTCCATAACATTAATTATATATATTAGTTTCTGAATGTTGATTTGATTGTGCACCCAGAAACTCCGATGAATTCACCCCTCGATTCTGTTAGTGTCAACGAGGGACTTTTTGGATGGGTGATTTCAGCCAGTTTTGATTTGAGAAGTAGACCGTTACCATCTCTACAAATTAACAGTTAATGCTATTACAAGTTGTAAATAACTAGTTTGTCCACGTCATTCACAGTGACAAGTAAAATCAAGCGCACGCTCAGTTTTGTTTGGAAGATTGAATTAAGCTCCACAAAATCAAACCTGTCCATGCGGTGACGTCCTTTTGTGAAACCCGTTGCTCAGAAAGTTTATTTGTAACAACTATAACAACCGTTGGATTCATATACATATTTCTCCACAACCCAAGAGAGAAAAATACCCATAGAATGGAAGAGATATGTTTATGGAGATTGGAAGAATGCTAACAAAAGGCAAGAAGGTACCTTATCTTTATCTTTACAAGAGGCCTCCTCCTTTCCCAAGGTTGTTACAATTTGCATTAGGCCATGTATAAGTTAGAGATAGATGAGAAAACTCTGTGAGCATTAAAAGGTATTATTTCTATGTCGAGTCAAATCACTTATGTATTCTTGTTCTTATTCTTTTTTGTGGGAGGGGGTGTATTATTAGAGAATTTATATCTTTTTCCTATTCTTTTTTGTGGTATTATAGTCTTTTTGTTGTTTTCTCAAACAATTTTTTTGGTGGATATATATTACTATCATACTCTTAAAGCAAGGGAAATGGAATACCTAAAAAAATAATAGATATGTTACAAAAGAAAATAATGTTATTATAATTTTATGATAAAACATAAAAGAAGAATACACATGCTTTGAGAGAATAACAAATGAATAACAAAATTGCAATATGGAAGAGTAGCCACAACACTATAAATTCACTATATGGCTTCTCAATGTGGAAATTCCGATGAATACGGATTTAGCATGCAAAGTCATGGTTCCCTTTCATCATAAGAAAAGTGTACCAAAAAAGAGAAGAACAACGAAAACAATTACTGACAAAATGTTAAGGGTAGTTAGTGAAACTAACAATACTATGTTAAGGGTAGTTAGTGAAGCTAACAATAGTCTGTTAATATAAGATAAATGTGCGACAAAGTACAAGATCAATGAAATCAATTACTTGCAAAGTAGACAGATTCTAGGTAACTAATGCCAAATGAGTCTCTTCCATATTTATAAAATGGATAACAATATAAAAAAATATGGACAAGAATACAAAGACAAAATAAAAAGCAATATATCACTATAGAGAGTAAAGATTTTAATTGCAAGAGATTTTATGAATGTTTGAGAAATATTTACAAAAGTTTGAACATCAAAAAATGCACACTCACTCTCATCCATATGCCAATACATGTTTTGATTTTGAAATTGCAATTTTTTATTTGAAGGCACATAACAAATGAGCAAACTAAGTACAAGTGTAACACACCCATGACGGGGCATAAAAATTTCGTTCTTCTTAAGGAAATCAATACCCTCATTCGGGATCTCTATTCCATTCTGCTCTTCCAGAGCTTTCCAGCCACGGTCTCCATGCTCCAAAACGAGCTCTGAGCTGGCAGATACCCTCTCCCAAGTTCTTCGGATTCTTCCATCCCTCTATACTTGCATATGACCGCGGGCTATGACCAGACGCCAAGACAACCACCACGCGAATCCTCTGGAGTGGCAAACCTCTGAAGTTCACGATCCGACGCCGCATGCCCTCAATAATTTTGATGACCCTGATTCGCTTCAGGACTTCGGGGTTCGGGAGTTTCAAACATTCCCACGCCTTTTTCCTCTGAAGTACTCTGTACCCGGAGTTAAAAATCAAGCGCCACACGTCCCTTTCGCGATCGATGACTATGAATCGCTTCGGATCTTCGAGCTTCGGGAGTTTCAACCTCTCCACACTCGCTTTCTCCCGGAGTGCTTTCAACCGAAGTCAACGATTTGTCGACGCGTGTCTCCCACAGATCGACAAATGCAAATCACTTTGGCTCTTCGGGCTTCGGGAGTTTCAACCTCTCCACACTCGCTTTCTCCCGGAGTGCTTTCACCCGAAGTCGACGATCTGTCGACACGTGTCTCCCACCGATCGACGACTGCAAATCACTTCGGCTCTTCGGTCTTCGAGAGTTTCAACCTCTCCACACTCGCTTTCTCCCGGAGTGCTTTCACCCGAAGTCGACGATCTGTCGACGCGTGTCTCCCACAGATCGACGACTGCAAATCACTTCGACTCTTCAGGCTTCGGGAGTTTCAACCTCTCCACACTCGCTTTCTCCCGGAGTGCTTTCATCCGAAGTTGACGATCTGTCGACGCGTGTCTCCCACAGATCGACGACACAGACGAACTCTGTTACTCCGCGGATTTCCAAAGGAACTCACGACTATCCGCCTAACAAATTTTCTGGATCTGACGGTCATGATCCGACCAATACCGATTTGTCCGTTGATCGTCGATTTGCAGTGATTGCGGGGCCCCAACGTGCTCGCTCTTTATCAGAGAGTTCAATCTTCACAATCTGAAAAGTACTCGCCCACTCGGTCTAATCGAGGTTGTTAATTTCCCCACCCCGACGAAATCAACGGCGTTGGTGAATTGTGGGCCGCAAACTAACAAGTCCACTAATTTCACTTTTGCGCTCCGCAATGATTCCCCACCACCGATCTCCGTTCACAGATCGACGGTTCACAACGATTGCGGGGCCCAATCTCTGAAATCTGGGAAGTGCTCGCCCAACTCTGTCTAATCGAGGTTGTTGATCTTCCATCCCCAACGAGATCAACGACATTGATGAATTGCGGGCCGAGAACTAGCATGTCCGCTAATTTCATCTTCGCACTCTGCAATGATTCCCAACCATCGATCTAATCGAGCGGCTGATGTTTGATTCATTAATTCCAGTGGTTCTTTGAGTCGATCTGACGACTGTGATGGGTTTTCCTCCCGATGAACAGTTCACATCCATCTCCTCTGTTAGGTCCATGATTCATCTCTGACTCTTGTTACTCAGGGAGTTTGGGTAACTTTGACTAATGTGAAGTTTGACATTCCAGGCGTCTAACTCCTGAAACTCCGAAATCATTATGAACTAGCTCCTTTCAGGCTTAGCGCAGGGTTCCTAGACCCAGGTCACATGGACCTTTAGATGACTCTCGGGCTATGAGCTCTATTCTTAGACATGTTTTGACTAAGGTCGTGGGCACGAGTTCAAGGCCTCTCAGACTTCTAGTCCGAAGGAGACGCTTCCCTAACTCACAGAACTTTAAGTTCTGAAATAGGGAAAGGTAAACTCGTGAGGTTACCGAGACGGTAGCAGTGCCAAGAGGTTTGCTCCGACTCCGGGGCTGTGAGGTAGCTCCCTGGGGAAAATACCTTTGGGAGTTAAACTGGAGCATACGATAAAAGCATAGGCATAAGTTCTTAAGGAAGTCAATGTATACACGTATCTTAACCATTTCAATGCAGAAAACATTTATAGAGATGTAAATACATGCATGCAACCATTAATTCTCAATTCAATGCATAGAGTATGAAAACACTTATCAGAAATAGATAACGTGAGGTGACTGCTAAAAAGGGTGTCCGTTTCCACCCAACCGTAGGCTCATTCACTCCTAACAGATTTACCACTAGCCACCTCGAGCTAGACCATGATGTTTTTCAATAAAATCCTTTCTTCTAGCTCAACGACAGTAGGGACGGAGGTTACTCTTCTCCTCCCGCGAAATCTCGGTAATGGTTTACAAGATACCAAGCAAGGAGGACTAGCCTCGTTTATCAGATTGTATCATAACCTTCTCAGCCTTTTCCTGCAACCAAAACGTTTATCCCCTTAATTCTTCCTTGAACCCCAGAGCTTAGCTTCTCATCTCTGCACTCTTCGCAGATCCCCTCCCCCTGACTCCCACACTTTCCTTTCTTGCCTTTTCCAACAATATTGTGTGTGGTAGGAATTCCCAGTCCATTGTCAGGTTTGGAAGCCTTACAGATGGGCGGTCTGCCCCATCCCCTCATTAACTCTTGAGGAGGTCTTCCCACCTACCAGCATGATTGTAATTCATTCCTGGGGCAGAGGGTTGTTGTGATCTCGAGCAATTAAATCCAGCAAGGTACTGGTTCGGTGGAGGTTAACGCAACCATTCCTGGTCCCCTCCACCATCTCTTTCACAACATTTGTGGTCTCTCTTAGCACATCCCCTTTCCAACAATCATGCAAGATGTATCCATTTTATATTAAAATAACATAATTTACATTCATCAAACTTTCATACAATGGTCCATCAAATCAAACATTCACACCTTTGAGTTTGCCATAGTTCCTTGGCCAATATCATTATATTTACAAACTGGGGGAAACAAAGTGTTACAATTCCCTCCCCCTTAAAGGAACATCGTCCTTGATATTCTATCTGTCAACATGATATGTATATACAGGAGTAAACAAAAATCGGATATGCCTGTCTCATGGCATCCTCCATTTCCCACGTAGCATCATCTGGGCCAAAGTGTTTCCACTACACCTTGACCTATGCAATGGTTCAATTCCTAAGTGAGGTTTCCTTCCTGTCTAGTATGCATTTAGGTTCTGGCAGGAATTCTCCCTCCGGCTCCACCTGGATCATAGACCAGTCAATTATATGATTAGAATCATGTACATATTTCTTCAATAATGAAACAATGAAAACATTATGTGCCTTTACTGTGGGAGGGAGTGTTATCCTATAGGCTACAAGTCCCACTCTATCTAAGATTTCAAAGGGTCCACAATACCAAGGTGCCAGCTTGGCACAAGCTCCCATTCTTAGGGAACTTTTCCTGGGTCTAACTCTGAGATAGACATGGTCTCCTGTCTTGAACTCTCTGGGGATTCTCTTTCGGTCGACGTAGCTCTTCTGTCTATCCTGAGCAATTTTCAGATTTTGTTTTATTTGAATCACTTGTTGCTCGATTTCTTTCAGCATGTCTGGTCCGATTGTAATTCTATCCACTGGATTACTCCAGCTGATTGGAATCTTGCACTGTCTACCATAGAGGGCTTCAAAAGGGCTCATCTTTAGTGACTCTTGATAATCGTTGTTATAGGCAAATTCTACCAATGGCAAGTAGTCTTCCCACTTCTTAGGTTGATGCATTACATGCATCCTTAACATGTCTTCTAATATTTGGTTTACTCTTTCTGTATGTCCATCAGTTTGGGGGTGATAGGTTGTGCTAAACAACAATTTAGTCTCAAGACTAGCCATCAAGGATTTCCAAAAGCTTGAAGTGAATTTTGTGTCTCTATCAGATATAATATCTCTAGGCATGCCATGCAGTCTGAATATCTCCTTCATGAAGATGTTGGAAATATATATTGCCTTGCAAGTCTATTTGACAGGAACGAAGTGAGCAGATTTGCTCAATTTTTCCACCACTACCATGATGGCATCATTCTGCTTAGTTGATCTTGGTAATCCGGTGATGAAATCCATGGAAATGGTTTCCCATTTCCATTCTGGAATTTGTAGGGGTTGTAACAACCCTGCTGGGTGCCAGTGTTCTGCCTTGACTTGCTGACATTCTAGGCACTTAGCTAGATAGTTGACTATGTCATTTTTCAGTCTAGGCCAAAATAATTGTTTCCTAGTGGCTGTGATCATTTTCTGATATCTTGGGTGACCAGTATATGGTCTTTTGTGTAGTTCATCCATTATGAACCTCTTCAAGTCGTCACAGCTTGGAATATACAATCTGTTTATGTAGGTCAGCAGGCCTTCATCGAGCATCTGATAACCTTCATACTTTATCCCTGTAGGATCTTGGTTTAGGTATGAGGTCACGGTCTTGAAGAAGGCATCTGTTTCTCATGCATTCCTGATTCTTTCTCTGACATTCGTTTCACAGGTGCTTACTACTGCTAGGTGAATCATTTTCACACTTTTGCTAAGGGCATCGACCACCATATTTTCCTTCCCTTTGATGTGTTTGATTTCGAAATCGAACTCACTAAGGAGAGCCATCCACCTAGCTTGTCTAGCATTGAGTTTTGGTTGATCAAACATGTGCCTCAACCCATAGTGGTTTTTCATAAGTACAAATCTCCTACCCAGGAGGTAATGCCTCCACATTTTTAAAGCATGCATTATGATAGCCAACTCTAGATCATGGGTCACATAATTGATTTCATGCTCATTCAATTTCCTGGATGCGTAGAAAATTGCACGTCCCTCTTGCATAAGGACTCCTCCGATTCCTTCCTTGTAGGCATTTGTACACACAAGGAAGTCATTATCAGGGTCTGCAATCTTCAACACGAGTGCATGGGTCAGGAGGTATTTCAATTCCTGAAATCTTTCTTCACATTTTGATGTCCAAGTGAATTTAACCCCCTTCTTCTAGAGGGTAGTGATTGGACAACCAATCTTGGAAAATCCTTTTATGAACCTTCTATAATATCCTACTAAGCCCATAAAGGATCTAATATAAGATACATCCTTTGGGGTGGGCCATTCCATAATAGATATGATCTTGTCAGGGTCTACTGCCACCCCTTCTTGAGAAATGACATGGCCCAAGTAATGCACTTGCTTCTGGAAAAAGTCACACTTGTTAATCTTAGCGTAGAGCTAATGCTCTCTTAGTACTTGAAGTACAAGTCTAAGATGTTCTTCATGCTCTTCTCTGTTCTTGGAGTAGATTAATATATCATCAATGAAAACCAATACAATTTTGTCTAGGAATTTGTTGAGAACATTGTTCATGAAGCACATAAAAGTGGCGGGGGCATTGGTTAGTCCAAATGGCACCACCACAAATTCATTGTGACCATACCTTGTCCTGAAGGTCATTTTGTGGATGTCTTCATCCTTGATTCAGACTTGATGGTATCCAGACCTCAAGTCAATCTTTGAGAAAATGGAAGCACCCCCTAATTGGTCGAACAAGTCATCAATTCTTGGTAAGGGGTACTTGTTCTTTATGGTTGTCTTATTGAGTTGTCTATAATCTATGCACAGTCGGAGCGTGCCATCTTTCTTTTTCACAAACAAGGCTGGTGCTCCCTATGGAGACACACTGGGTTGGATGTAGCCTTTGTCCATCATTTCTTTTAGTTGTAGCTTGAGCTCAACTAGCTCGAGTGTACTCATCCTATAGGGTGTCCTAGACACTGGCACTGTTCCTGGTGAAAGTTCTATCGAGAATTCAATGTCTCTTCTCGGAGGTAGACCCGGTACCTCTTCTGGAAACACGTCTCTATACTATCTTAATATGGGGTGGTCCTCTAGGTTCGGTTTGTCATCCTCAACAGATTCCAACACCTGTATTGCATATAGAGGACATCCCTTTCTGCAATAATTTTTCATTTGAAGCGCTGATATTTGTTTCACTGAGACACGTTTCTGAATTCGTTAGAGGGTCATCTTCTGTTAAGGTTTAAGCTATTATTAGAGTTCTTTGCATTTCACTAGATAACAATAGCATAAGATAGGATCACTAAGGAATACACAATCACAAGAGACACATCATTTATCCTGGGAAACCCTCATGGGGGAGAAAACCCAACAAAAATTCCTTATTATAGATAGCCAATACAATGCCAAGAGATAACTCAAACAAATACATAAATTCCTCTCCCAAGAATGCGCCTCTCTCTCTCTCTCTCTCTCTCTCTCTCTCTCTCTCTCTCTCCAACTGTAGCTCTGAAAATTGTCTCTCAATGAACAAATGAGTGTATGTCTAAGTGAGGCGCTAGCCTCCTTATTTATACAATTCTAGCACATGTGGAAGTGTCTCTTCACTGGCAGGGCCGACTTCTTCTTCTGGGTGGTTATAACCACCTTTAATATATTCTGGGGCCTCTTTAATATATTTCGGGGCCGACTTCTTATTCTGCCTATTACAATTATACTTTAGCCAATCCACAAAAGGGGATTTGGTCTTTTACAATAGCCGACGTGATCAATCCGCAATAGGGGATTGATCTAATGAATAACACCACAATAATAATTAGAATACACTTTGCAGTTACATTATTTCAACACTCCCCCTTAACAAGAAGGGTATTCTTCAACATCATCAAGCGAGAGAGAGGACAACATCATTAACAACATCAGGTGGGTGAGAGGACAACATCATCAATATCATCTTGGAACATTGACTGGCGTATCTATAAATCATCGAAAGTTTTTCTCATCGGCAACATCATGATTCTCAAAGGAATAAAATCATCATCTGCATCAATATGGATTAGTATAAAACTAATACATCATCGTCACAACACGAGGCTGGTCATATCATCACAACACAAGGTTGGCTCATCATCACAGCACAAGGCTGACACACTATACAACAATTAAGTTGTAATCACAATACTGGGTTGGCTTTATGTCACAGCTATCAAGCTGGAAGCACAATACTCGTCTTGCTTTTGATCACAACAATCAAACTGGAAGCACAATACTGGACTGGCTTTACGTCACAACTATCAAGCTGGAAGCACAGTACTCGTCTTGATTTTCATCACAACAATCAAGCTAGAAGCACAGTACTCGTCTTACTTTTCATCACAACTATAAAGCTAGAAGCAAGGTACTAAATTGGCTTTATGTCATAACAATTAAGCTGGAAGCACAGTGCTAGACATATCTCAACACAACAACTAGACTTGATTTACGTCACAGCGGTTAAGCTGGAAGCACAATACTAGGCACATCTCAACACAACAACTAGACTTTCTTTACATCACAACGGTTAAGCTGTAAGCACAATACTAGGTACATCTCAACACAACAACTGACTGGATTTACATCACAGCGATGAGGCTGGAAGCACATTACTAGATATCTCATCACAACACTACTCCCCCTTTCAAGGAAGGTCCTTTCGGACTATACCAAGTTTATCTCGAAAGTGCTCAAACTTTACACAAGATAGAGGCTTAGTCAACACATCGGCAACCTGTTCATCCGTGCTAACGTACTAGAGCTTTATGGCTCCTCTCTGCACCATGTCACAGATGTAATGATATCAGATCTCTATGTGCTTCGACTTATCATGGAATACAAGATTCTCTGTCATCTTTATGTAGCTCTGGTTGTCACATAGGATCGTGGTTTCTTCCATATCTAGGTCGAATAAACCAGTCAATAACTTACGAAGCCATATAGCTTCACAGCTGGCAGAACACGCAACAATGTATTCTGCTTCCGTTGTACTGAGAGCAATGTTGGATTTCTTCTTACTATGCCATGAGATCATGGCCGATCCCAAACTGAAACAACATCCTGAAGTGCTCTTCCTGTCAGAGACACTTCCAGCCCAATCTGAATCAGTGTACCCACTTAGTGTGAAATCATGATCTCCATTATAGCTGAGACCACAATCTAATGTACCCCATGTTTTGCAGCAACTAGGTGAACATGTCTGGGTTCTACCAGAAATTGACTCAAGGTGTTCACAACAAAACAAATATCTGGTCTGGTGTTCGTCAGGTACATCAGGGATCCAATGATCTGTCTATACAATGTGGCATCAATCAAATCTGATGAAGTGTCGACTAATAGCTTCAACTTTGTTTCCATGGGTGTATTCATGGACTTGCACTCCAACATGTCGAATCTCTTCAGGATTTTGACTGCATACTTCCCTTGGTTAAGGAAGATTCTCTCTGGGCTCTGCCATACCTCGAGACCTAAGAAATAATGCATTAGGCCAAGGTCTTTCATCTCAAATTCTGAAGCGAGCCTCTTCTTACATTCGGTGATGAGTTTTTCTTCTCCAGTTAAGAATAAGTCATCCACATACAACACTAATATCACTGGCTTATCATTCATAACCTTGAAGTAGAGGTTAGAATTTGCTTTACTCTTGGTAAAGCCCAAGCTCGTCAAAAAACTGTTTATCCTGCCATACCAAGCTCTAGGAGCTTGCTTCAATCCGTACAGAGCCTTCTTTAGCTTGCAGACATGAGACTTCCTGTCTTCAACTTAAAATCCTTGAGGTTGCTCTATATACACTTCTTCTTTGATGACACCATCTAGGAAGGTTGTCTTTACGTCCATCTGGTGTAACTTCCACTTCATCTTAGCTGCAAGGGCTATGATGGTTCTGATCGAAGTGTATTTGGCTACAGGAGCGAATGTATCTTCATAATCAATGCCTTCTTTTTTAGAAAAGCCACAAGCGACAAATCTTGCTTTATGCTTCTCAATACTTCCATCAACAACATGTTTTATTTTGAAGAGCCATTTGGAAGATACCACATCCTTGCTCTTTGGTCTGGGAACTATTTCCCATACATCATTTTTTTATTATGGATTGGTATTCTTCTGTCATGGCATTTGCCCATTATTTCTTCTGAATGGCTTCTTCAAGGCAGGTAGGCTCCTTTTCTAGGAGATCACACATCAAAGCCATATAACTGGAGAATGGCTTAGGTCTCTTCACCTGTCTTGGGGTTTCTTCAGGAACACCATACTTCTCTCCATCTTGAATAAGCTCTATAGCCCAAGCTGGCTTTCTCTTATGGGAGGTCGTCATCTGAGGAGGTTCTTGAAATTCTATTATATCATGATCTTCTAGAATTTCTTCATTAGGAAAAGTTATGACTTCCCTCACTGGTTCTGCAGCTCTGGGAACCTCCCTCACTAATTCTGCAACTCTGGGGATTATGGGTTCCTCTTCATATACTTCTTCAAGCTGGCATATTCTTGATTTCTTGAGCGCTGCATTTTCATCAAAGGTCACATCCCTGTTGATCTGAATGTGATGGTGACCTGGTATATAAATCCTGAAGGCCTTGGAGACCTCACAATATCCCACAAATATTCCCTTCTTTCCTGAGGGTTCCAACTTGTTTCTCTTCTCTTTCAGAATATGTATAAATACTGGGCAACCAAATATTTTGAGATGGCGTACTTTTGGCTTCTTTCTGGTGAACATCTCTTCTGGGGTCTTGAACCCAAGTGCACTATGGGACAATTAGTTTTGCACATATATTGTTGTCATTGCTGCTTCTGCCCATAAGCACATATGAAGATCTTGATCATAGATCATGGTCTTCATTGCTTCCATTATCGTTCTGTTCTTTCTTTCTGCTACACAATTTTGTTGAGGATTGTAGGGAGTGGTGAGATCCCTCTTGATCCCAACATTTTTGCAGAAGTTCACAAACTCTTTTGAGGTGTATTCTTCTCCATTATCTAATCTGAGTATCTTGATCTTTCTTTCGGAAAGATTCTCTATCAAGGCTTTGAATTCCTTGAATTTACTGAACACTTCATCTTTTGATTTCAAAAAGTACACCTAGGTCTTACGAGAATAATCATCAATAAAAGATACATAGTATACATACCCACTGATGGAGGATGATGGCATTGGGCCACACACATTTGAATGAATGAGTTCTAGGACTCCTTCTGCTTTGTTGTCTCTCTTCGGAAAAGGGTTCTTGATGTTCTTCCCTTGTGCACATCCATTGCACACACCTTCATGGTCAACCTTGAGTTTTGGTAGACATGTGACTGCTTTGCATACATATGGTAGCACCTTGTAGTTTTTGTGGGCTACTCTTCTATGCCAAAGTTCACATGGATTCTCAATGGCGTGGGTCATGGAAGCTTCATAGTGACCCTTTAACTTATACACACCACCTTCTTCTTTTCCAATGATGATTGCTTCTTTTATGGTTTCTCCTTTAGTACGTTTCCTTCTGCAACCTTCACTATAGCTTCCTCAGGGCTATTACCTGTGACCTGGAACAAGGTCAACAAAACAACAAGCAAGAATAATACCCTTTTGATAATATAAAGCAATAGCACGAACAATCATCATAGTAGCTCCTTTAGAGATATCACTTGTAACTTGTCTTAAGCAAAGATTAAAGGTAAGGAGTACAATATGAAATGAGGTCAACACTCTCATAATGTTGTGATCAAACATTCCTCCATGGCAACCTGGAACTAACGATTTCTCCTGGAACCTGGAGTCTTGTCCTTGAGAATGAGTGTGTTGTTACTTTCCTTCCAAGTCTCCTTCACTCAAGATGATAAGTGTTTTCTTCAACCTATCTTTTGTACTAGGACAATATGCTCTCTTGACAGAATGTTAGGTTAGAGAATAAACTCTATGATCTCTACTTTAATCCATCTAATAATTTGATCATAGCTTCAACATGCAACATTGATTAAGATAATGGCATAACAAATAGATGCATATCAGAATAATCAAACCTGAGTTGAATTATTCTTCTGAATGTGTTGGATCTTAAGATCCTTCTAGATCTATGGCAAGAGATCCCTTCTCTTGCAAATACTCTTTAAAGTTTTAACCATTTAAACATATGTGAGTACATACCTCTAATAGCATTTGCAGGTAGTGGCACCATCTGGCAGCAGCGGTAATCATTACCAATTCTTAAAAACTGGTGACTGCAACTGTTACTATGGCTGATACTTCAACTGGTACTGCAACTGCAATTGATACTGTAACTGGTTCTGAGATTGCAACTGCAACTTAGGGTTTTATGAGGAAACCCTATTTTTTCAAACTTCAAATTTTGAAATTCTGATCCAGGGGATAGATGCGCTGAGTTGAGGCGAGTAAGCTGGTGCAGTCAGATTTTTGAAAATCCAACTTTTACCCCCTCAAACTTGACTAGCGGATTTCTGGATTGGTGCTTCTGGTATTTCTGGTACTCTGGTTTTCTAGTACTTTGTGAAAACTAGGGTTTCACTTTCTAGGAGATCTAGCCACTGAAAATTTGTGCTGAGGATGCCAAAGTGATCCTTGAGGAAGGGCGCACTTTTCCAGATGGTTTTAGGGCTGAAATACTTCACCAACAAAAAGCCCGAATTTGCATGTTCGACAACAGTGACGTTTTTCACTTTATCTTGTGAAAGATGCTCTCTTCAGCTTAGCTCTGATACCATGTTAAGGTTTAAGCTATTATTAGAGTTCTTTGCATTTCACTAAATAACAATAACATAAGATAGGATCACTAAGAAATACACAATCACAAGAGACACATCATTTATCCTGGGAAACCCTCATGGGAGAGAAAACCCAACAAAACTTCCTTATTATAGATAGCCAATACAATGCCAAGAGATAACTCAAACAAATACAGAAAGTCCTCTCCCAAGAATGCGTCTCTCTCTCTCTCTCTCTCTCTCTTCTCCAATTACAACTCTGAAACTTGTCTCTCAATGAACAAGTGAGTGTGTGTCCAAGTGAGGCGCTAGCCTTTTTATTTATACAATTCTGGCAGGTGTGGAAGTGTCTCTTCAATGGAAGGGCCGACTTCTTCTTCTGGGTGGTTATAACCACCTTTAAAATATTCTGGGGCCTCTTTAATATATTACGGGGCCGACTTCTTATTCTGCCTATTACAATTATACTTTAGCCAATCCGCAAAAGGGGATTTGGTCTTTTACAATAGTCGACACGATCAATCCGCAATAGGGGATTGATCTAATGAATAACACCACAATAATAATTAGAATACACTTTGCAGTTACATTATTTCAACATCTTCCCCCCTTCCTTATTTACACATTCTAAAGTTTTATGGTAATAGTCCAACTTAGTTTTATAAGAAGCCAACCAATCCATACCAATCAACAAGTCATAAGATCCTAGGGGAAGTATGTTAAGGGTCGCTTGGGTGGGCAACCCATCCATGATGAATTGGATAGCTGGTAAGACCTTTGTTACTTTTCTTTTGGTTCCAGTGGCTAGCTATACCAACCATGGCTTAACATGTCTAACTAGTTGCAGTTTACACTTATCAATAGTCTGAGGGGACACATAACTCAAATTATAACCAGGGTCAATTAAAATAGAAACTAGACAGTTGCCGATCATACCTTCCATCTCCACCACTGAAGCTTGGTGGTCGGCTTGTTTATTATCCAAAGTCGCATAAATTTGTGGCATGCTCCTAGCCACATCATTGAATGCGGTAGCTTCTTGGATGTTGTAGGTTCTCCTACTGTTCTGTTGTCTATGTGGGCAATCCCTCAACAAATGTTCTTCTCTGCAGCCCCAACATTTCAAGGGTTCTCTCTTTGGGTTATCAGTCCTTCATGGGGCTAATCCAAAAGGTTTATTTCCACTTTGGGAGGGGAAATTATGCTGGTGCACACTTCGGGTAGGAAGGATTATCCTTGAATCCTTGCTATAGTTCTTAAATCTTGAGGATTTAAACTCCTTCTTCTTGAACCCCAAACTATTCTTCTTCTTCCAGTCCTCGCGAGGTTCTGTTTGACGCCCAAACTGTTCATAACAATACCTTGCCTTCCAGATAGTGTCTTCTAAGGTATTTGGCTCGTCAAACTCAATCCTGTTCCGATAGGTCTAAGGTAACCCACTGATAAATCGTTGGACTTTTACCTTTTCATATTTTATGTAGGGTACATACCTCAACAACTTAAGGAATTTATTGATATATTCCTCTATGTTGAGTTGTCCCAGCTTGAGTTCATAGAACTCCTTTGTCTTCCCATTGAAGTATTTCTCTGACAAATACTTCTTCTTGAAGTGTTTCTCAAACTCTTTCCATGATAAGTCCTTTTCATGGATTCCTTTCACATTCTTAAGATCTTCCCACCAAATGGAAGCCTTTCCATTCAGGTTGAAGATGGCTATTCGAGTCTTCAAATTTTTAGAATAGTCATGAACTCTGAAGTACTTCTTTAAACCAAACAACCAAGCTTCTGCCTCTTCCCCTTTCTCAATCTCTCCATTGAAAGAGGGTGGGTTGGATTTCTTGAACTCTTTAGGGTCATGACTTTTGGAATGCTTTCGCTTCTTTCATTTCTTTTGAGAATGTGAGCTAGTTTTGCTACTAGAAGATCCCTCGGAGTTGCCCATTCCCTTTCCAGAGGACTCTCCTGATGAGCATTCCCTACCTCCAGGTTGGGCCTTCCTCGAGGTGCTTCTCCTTGTGTAGCCACTTATGGGACCATGTTTTCGTATTTCAGGTGGACTTTGACTTCTCTCTATATGTCGTCGGTCCACATGACTGGTTGCAGGTCCACGCTGCAACTGTCTCTGTATATCGGATAGGCTCTGGAGCAAGACTGCATTGATTTCCATTTGTTTTTCTTTCTCCTTTATCAATCTCTCGTTGTCAGCCTTGTAACTCTGTAATTCGACCATAAGGCTTCTTACAATTTCAGCTAGATCCAGAGGGGTCTCCACCGCCCTCCTCTCGTCAGACTCTTTGTCTCTATTATGGGATCCATCCCCCACTTCATGGTGCGTCACCATCCTTTATGCTTGTGGTTTCCCGTGATTCATTGATTGTTTGAGTGCTGAAAAAACACTTACTGTTAGCCAAAAATCTATTATTTTATGAACAACATACAATTCAAATTTATTAAATACACACACACAGTAGAAAGTTTTATTCTTTCCCTCAATAAAAGTTTAACCAGACTCTTTAGGGAAGTAGTAAGTTAGGGTGTCACCATTAAAATTTACTTTAAACATGATTTTTAAGTGACTCATCCCCGAGCCCAAGCAGGCCAAGTGTTGTAACCATGCTTTGATACCAATTTGTAACACACCCATGGCGGGGCGTAAAATTTTTGTTCTTCTTAAGGAAATCAACACCCTCATTTGGGGTCTCTATTCCATTATGCTCTTGTAGAGCTTTCTAGCCACGGTATCCATGCTCTGAAACGAGCTCCGAGCTGGCATATACCCTCTCCCAAGTTCTTCAGATTCTTCCATCCCTCTATACTTTCATATGACCGCGGGCTATGACCAGACGCTAAGACAATAGGTGCCAAGACAACCACCACGCAAATCCTATAGAGTGGAAAACCTCCGAAGTTCATGATCTGACGCCGCGTTCCCTTAATAATTTCGACAACCCTGATTCCCTTCGAGACTTCGGCGTTCAGGAGTTTCAAACATTCCCACGCCTTTTTCCTCTGAAGTACTTCGTACCCGAAGTTACAGATCGAGCGCCACGCGTCCCTTTTGCCATCGACAACTATGAATCGCTTCAGATCTTCAGGCTTTGGGAGTTTCAACCTCTCCACACTCGCTTTCTCCCAGAGTGCTTTCACCTGAAGTCGACGATTTGTCAACGCGTGTCTCCAATAGATTGATGACTGCAAATCACTTCAACTCTTTGGGCTTCGGGAGTTTCAACCTCTCCACACTCGCTTTCTACCGGAGTGCTTTCACCTGAAGTCAACGATCTTTCGACGTGTGTCTCCCACCGATCGACGACTGCAAATCACTTCGGCTCTTCTGGCTTTGGGAGTTTCAACCTCTCCACACTCGCTTTCTCCCGAAGTTGACGATCTTTCAACACGTGTCTCCCATAGATCGATGACTGTAAATCGCTTCGACTCTTTGGGCTTTGGGAATTTCAACCTCTCCACACTCGCTTTCTCCCATAGTGATTTCACCCGAAGTCAACGATCTATCTACGCGTGTCTCCCATAGATCGACAACTGCAAATCACTTCGTCTCTTCGGACTTCGGGAGTTTCAACCTCTCCACACTCGCTTTCTCCCAAAGTGCTTTCACTCGAAGTCGACAATCTGTTGACACGTGTCTCCCACAGATCGACGGCACAGACGAACTCAGTTACTTCGTGGATTTCCAAAGGAACTCACGACTACCCGCCTAGCAACTTTTCTGGATCTGACGGTCATGATCCAACCAATACCGATTTGTCCGACGATCGACGATTCACAGTGATTGCGGGGCCCCAACGTGCTCGCTCTTTATCAGAGAGCTCAATCTTCGTAATCTGAAAAGTAATCGCCCCACTCGGTCTAATCGAGGTCGTTAATTTCCCCACCCTAACGAGATCAACGACGTTGGTGAGTTGCGGGCCACGAATTAGCACATCTGCTAATTTCACCTTCACGCTCCACAATGATTCCCCACCACCGATCTTCGTTCACAGCGATTGCAGGGCCCAATCTTCGAAATCTGGGAAGTGCTCGCCTGACTTTATCTAATCGAGGTTGTTGATCTTCCATCCCCAACGAGATCAATGACATTGATGAATTGCAGGCCGAGAACTAGCATGTCCACTAATTTTATCTTCACACTCTGCAATGATTCCCAACCATCGATCTAATCGAGCAGATGATGTTTGATTTGACGACTGTGATGGGTTTTCCTCCCGATGAACGGTTCACATCGATCTCCTCTGTCAGGTCCCTGATTCATCTATGACTCTTGTTACTCAAGGAGTTCAGGTAACTTTGACTAACGTGAAGTTTGACATTCCAGGCGTCAAACTCCTGAAACTCCGAAATCATTATGAACTAGATCCTTTTGGGCTTAGCGCAGGGTTCCTAGACCCAGGTCACATGGACCTTTAGATGATTCTCGGGCTATGAGCTCTACTCTTAGCTGAGTTTTGACTAAGGCCGTGGGCGTGATTTTAAGGCCTTTCAGACTTCTGGTCTAAAGGAGACACCTCCCTAACTCGCAAAACTTTAAGTTCTGAAACAGGGCAAGGTAAACTCGTGAGGTTACCAAGACGGTAGCAGTACCAAGAGGCCTGCTCCGACTCTGGGGTTGTGAGGTAGATCCCTAGGGAAAACACCTTTTAGATTTAAACTGGAGCATACGATAAAATCAGAGGCATAAGTTCTTAAGTAAGTCAACGTATACACGTATCTTAACCATTTTAATGCAGAAAATATTTATAGAGATGTAAATACATGCATGTAACCATTAATTCTCAATTCAATGCATAGAGTATGAAAACACTTATCAGAAACAGATAACGTGAGGCAACTGCTGGAAAGGGTGTCCGTTTCCACCCAACCGTAGGCTTAGTCACTCCTAACGGATTTACCACTAGCCACCCCCGAGCTAGACCACGATGTTTTTCAACAAAATCCTTTCTTCTGGCTCAACGACAATAGGGACGAAGGTTACTCTCCTCCTCCCGCAGAATCTTGACAATGGTTTACAAGATACCAAGCAAGGAGGACCAACCTCGTTTATCAGCTTGTATCATAACCTTCTCAGCCATTTCCTGCGACCATAACGTTTATCCCCTTAGTTATTCCTTGAACCCCAGAGCTTAGCTTCTCGTCTCTGCACTCTTTGCAGATCCCCTCCCCCTGACCCCCACACTTTCCTTTCTTGCCTTTTCTAGCAAGATTGTGTGTGGCACGAATTCCCAGTCCATTGTCAGGTCTGGAAGCCTTACAGATGGGCGGTCTACCCCATCCCCTCATTAACTCTTGAGGAGGTCTTCCCACCTACAAGCATGATTGTAATTCATTCATGGGTCAGAGGGTTGTTCTGATCTCGAGCAATTAAATCCAGCAAGGTACTGGTTCGATGGAGGTTAACGCAACCATTCCTGGTCCCCTCCACCATCTCTTTCATAACATTCGTGGTCTCTCTTATCACATCCCCTTTCCAACAATCATGCAACACGTATCCATTTTCTATTAAAATAACAGAATTTACATTCATCGAAATTTCATACAAAGGTCCATCAAATCAAACATTCACACGTTTGAGTTTGCCATAGTTCCTTGGCCAATATATTTATATTTACAAACTGGGGGAAATAGGGTGTTACAACAAGCTTGTGAAAATTGAATATGATAGCTTGTATGAATGATGCAGATAAGGAATCAATACAAATAAAGATGTCAATATGTTCATTAAGCAAATTTAATGTGTGGTAATTGGGATATTAATGAGAGTAAAAGGAGGATAACGTAGGGCATACGTAAAAAATGAAAAATGATGTACGGTTATAGTTAAAACATTCCATTTTTTTGAAATATCATAATTAAAAAGTTTGCAATGTGAATAGTCTTTTGTTCAGATTACTATCTGTATATTTTAAATGAACTTGGAAATATAAAGTCATCTAGATCATTAACCAATAACAATGAGAATTTTGTTGTAATGATAAATTATTAAAAAAAATCAAACTTTTTACTGTCAGAATACAATTTTATAACTATTTAAATTATAAAAATAAAAAATAAAAACCAATTAATTTATAACTATTTAAATTATTAAGAAATAATAATAAAAAACCACTTAAATGTGAAGCATTCTAGTTATCCTTTATCCTATCCACCGGGCAGAAAATACAATTGGCACTTGAAAGAAAATACATTGTAGTGTTAATTTTTAAAAGAAAATAAATACTAAGTGTTTATTTTGGAAGTATAGTAAAAATTGCTTTAATGGAAAATCAATTTTTTTCTATTATTTGACTCAGTGGGGAAGTGATATTATTTGAGGGAGTGGAGAAGTAAGTATTGAGTGACTTATTTGACAGAGAAGTAAGCACGGAGTGACTAGTATCCATCTAATCCATATAGATGCAGTTGGAAAAAGTGTAAGTACGTGGAATCCTTCAAAGACTTCAAAGTCTATTGCACCAGTAAATCACATCACCTCCATACAATGCTTTCAAAGTTCATTGCAAAAGTAAATCAAAACACCTCCATATAGTGTTGAGAAAAGAAACAAACGATGAAGTTAGAATACATGTACCTTGGTATTCGTAGTCATCCCATTTGACACCACCAAGGACGATTTTTCCATTTACATGTAAAGGGGACCTAAAACCAACTCCTCAAAAGCCCACCTAAAACTAATAGTATTAATTAACAAAAAAAAATGTAAGTACAAACAAAATATCAAATTGTGGAAGGTTGTGACGATGGACATGACACATCAAGTTATTAGAAGAATACATAAATGCAAGAGAGAAAATTAAGGTTGATGGAAGGTATAATGAATATGTAGCTACCACAAGATTTATGAATGCAATCTACGTTGAATGTATATCATCTTATAAATTATCTTTAAACAATTATAAATATTTTAACATTTATTTAATAGTATATTTTTATATATACATTTATTAGTATATAACAAAACATTTGTTTAATGATATATTTTTATATACATTTATTAGTGTGCAACAAGAATAATGTAATAAATATGTATATAAGTTAAATAATAAATATGTGTATAAGTCAAATATATATCATACAAATATAAAATTGTAAATATTTTAACATATATTTTGATTATATATCTTAATATATAAGACGAATCTTTTATATATAAAAATGTTGCTATATTCCTTTTCATATGTTTATATGATATTGTAGGAAATATAAGTGGGATATTTTTGGCATTTCATGAATATCATTTTGAAGAGTACATAGATTAATTACAAAGCAAATATGTCTCAGGAAGTAGTAAGCTAGTGGCAACAAATCCTAATGTAGTTGAACGTGTAAAAATGCAATGAGAATACGATTTCTCATCTTCTGAACCAACTCGAGTAATTTAAAAAAATATATTTCATTGTCATGATCAATACCGAAACTATGTTAGATTTGAACTACACATGTGGCCTTTGCTGATCTTTCAATCTGCTTATTACAGTCGGACACATTTCTCGACTCGTCGTTTCATTAACCTTGAAAACTATGCTTTAATCTCTTGCCTACTCACTCTGACAGCTTCTATATTGATTAATTGGCCTTTCAAGAGCTCTGTAGTGGAATGTTATTAACTAATCTATTATTTGTTTGTTTACAATATGTTGGAAGTGAAAACGGTTCCATACGATCCCTGTAATACTCTGATATAAATATTTCAATCCATACCATCTTTACCTTTGAACCGATGGCTCTGATACAAAACATAGTTACCAACTTAACGAGAACTCTACAGTTCTCGTTTTTTTGGGGGTCCAATTTTTTATCCCGTTTTAAAAAATGGTGCTACCGGTAGCACCCCCTTCGTTTTTAGGTGGTTTTTCAATATTTTAAATTTTTCGATCCACAATGTTTTCACATTATTTTTTTAAATGCTTATTTTTAATCTATTTTTCATTTTTTTCTATTATTTTTTTATTCAACGGTGTTTTTAGTCATTTTTTCATGCTTCTTTCAATCTTAAAAATATTTTTTACCATTTACTTTTTTGAACTTACGATTTTCATATAATTTTGTCTCAATTAATTTATTGTTCCATACTTTTAAAATATAGTGAAAAACATCATTTTTAACACATTGTTTACCTTGACTTCAATACATAAAAAAAATTGGAGTTAAATAACACTATTTTTGAATATTTAGCAAAACAATACACATTTTATAGCCATATATAATAAAAAACCTATACATTTTGGTACATATTCCTTAAAATAACATGTCAAATAAAGCATTTTTATGGACATAATTGAACAAAAAAAATCAAAATTTATTAAAAATTATCATTTTCTTTCATATTTTTATACATTTGAAGTAAAAAATGACAACATTTAATAAAATTTTCCAATGTATAGTGATTCACATACAAATATAACGAAAAAAAAAAAACAATAAAAAGATTCATCACAAAACAACAATAGATACATCTTTATTCTTATTTTAAAATATGAAAGTCAAAACATTACAATTATAGTTCATAAAAAATTTGCAAAATTAAGCATCATCTTCAAAGGAATCTTAAAACTAATCAACAATATCATATATCCCAAATTCATCATTCTCAACAGACACATTATCATCTTCTTCGATGTCAATTTGTGCTTCCATTGACTCTTTGATATCCGCAAGTTCTCCAAAGTGATCATTTCCAATCATTCCTCCTAATGGTACTTGAGGTTCCTTCGACAATTTTTCCACTTTTGATTCACTAAAATCTAATTTCCTCAAGCCAACTTCTTACATTTCATCTAGAAGAGATGGAATAACATTAATTCTTTGTTGAATGAAACTGCACTGCATTTGATCCAAAATGGATCCAGGAAGGCCAAAATTTCAAAGTTCATGAAATTGGATGAAACCAATGTCATCGTGTAGGGCTCGCCGTGACAATTCCCACAGTATATATATATATATATATATATATATATATGTTTTTTTTTTTTGAAGATGGACACCGTATGCGAAAGTTATCATGTTATGAACTTTTTCCCAAATAAGCAAAAAAAGTCAAAGTCAAGAGTCAGAGGTCGTACTACTGATGTCAGCAGTACGTCGGCATGACGTGGAAGATGACGTCAGCATGATGTCATGATGATGTCAACATGCTGATGTGGAAGCACCAGGAGGTGACACGTGTTAGGTGGATTTGGCATTTTTAGGGTTGAGTTGTCACAGTATGGATTCAACATGTGGACTGTACGGAAACTGACGTTGAAGTTCGTACAATGACGTGGCTCAGTGACAGTCTAACACGTGGCATGGTACGGATGACAGGTGGTAGTGACGTGGCAAGCTTCAGATGTGACACGTGGTAGGTGTGTTGACTGTGCAGGTGAGTTGGCAAGGCAACTGGGTCGATGCGTCGGTAGTACGAGCAAATCACAGGGTGACATGTGGCCCAATCACAGGGCGCAACGTGGCAACCCGGATGAGGCCAATGAGGGCTGGTTCAAAAATTTTGTTTGCACTCCGGAAGAATCGAACACATGACCTATCCTCCACCAACTATCTAACTACCACGTACTAGCCACTCGGGCGCTTGCGTTACTTGTTCACCCATGTGGGAATAATTGGTTTTAAGTTGGGTTAGCGTAGAGATTGGGGGTTAGTGCCCAGTCGGTAGGGATAGCTCGCCAACCAAGGCGTTGGAAAAACATACGACCGAGGCTTAAGGAGCCAGTTCAGGGTGCGGGATGACACTTGGATCAAGTGCGTGACCATGTGCCCTTCACATGACCTAAGGCCTGGAGCTAAGGGCTAGGACCAAGCATCTGTCACACCTAGCACTGGCCACATGGGAGCTCACACGACCAGAGGTCTAGAGGAAAGGGGTGATACCATACGTTTTTGCGAATTTGTGGGTTTTAAACATTGGATTTGGATTTTTAATGATATTTCAACTTGATTTTGGTGGATTTTTCCCATTTTTGGGGGATCTGGAGCTCGATTTGAGGCCAGATCTTGGGAGGAAGTTGGGAGGTGAACCCCAACTCAATATATATATAAACCAGGTGTTGTTGAGAATCCAAGAAGGTCCAGAACAAGATAAATGCTGAAGAATTGTGAAGCTCAAGCCATTTTTATGTAGGGAAGCCATTGAGGAAGCGAACTTTGGAGGCAATTTCCGGGAGCTACGATCAACCTTTTTCAGTGCCGTCAATTGTGTTGGATTCTTGAGGTCAAGAAGAAAACAAATAGACCAGTTTGTAATCCATTTTATGTAATTATGATGTATTTTTGAAGCATTGAAGATTAATAAGAAAGCCTACCCCATTGAGACAAAGGCCCAAAGACGTAGACAACTTTGTCGAACTCTATTGACAATATTCACATTATGGTTTGTTGTTATTAGTGCTTATTTTATGTTCTGCATTCTTTATGATGGATGCAACATTCTTTCATTAAATATTTTTCTTCTATTCAATTTCTCAATGGTAAATCAACTCATTCATAAACTTAACCGTAGTCTTTAAAAGACCAATTTTAGATCAAGTGGTATCAGAGTAGGTTGACAATTGGTTGTTTGAGTTTGCATGATTACCAGGGAAAAGCTAAGTCATAGTGAAGGAGAGCTTGTAGAAGGATATCTAGAGATTGGATCAAGAAAGAGGACACCTCAAAGTGAGAAGATGGCATCGGAAGAAGGACTTTCTCAAAAGGAAAGAGAGTTTCAAAAAAATTTCTTTTCCATGTCAGAGATGGTAAAAGTGTTGTATGATGATTACTTGGAATGGAAAAGACCTTTTCAAGGGGAATCTTCAAAGCAAGACAAAAGTGAAGATGGAGAGAAACCTCCTAAACCTTCTCCTTCACCTCCTTCATCTCCATCTTCTTCTTCTTCAATTTCAAGTTCCACTTCTAACAATACTTCTTCAAGAAAACATTCTCATGAACATATGCTTGATATGCCATTATTTAAACTTGATGTAAAATTTGTTTTGCCTATGTATGATGGTAAAGTTAATGTTGAGAAACTTGATAACTGGGTTAGATAGATGGAGGTATATTGTAATGTGCAACAAATCAAAGATGAGGTAACCAAAATCAGATTGACATCGCTTCGTCTTGAAGGCACAACTCTCATCTGGTGGCAAAGTAAGATGCAACATGGAACTCAACAAGTTGGTAAGATTTTTCCATCATTGCATGATTTTATTTTCGCACTTAGAAAACATTTATATCCTTTGGGGTATAAGGAAAAGGATTTAATTGAATGGCAAAGTCTTAAGTTAAGGAAAGGACAATCGGTGCAGGAATATACAAATGAATCTCATAAGATGGCTTTGATGTTAGATGTTCCATTGACTACACAAGAAACTCTTATGAAGTATATAGGAGGTTTGCCTGCTTATATTCGTAATACTGTATTTATGTTTGGACCTAATAATCTTGATGAGTTTTATGTCCAAACAACATATATTGAAACAGGAAAAACTGGAGTTGGTGTATGAGGGGAATCATCTTCAAAGAAAAAAGGCAAAGGCAAAGGGAATGGGAAGAAAGAAAATTCAACGACAATGAAAGAAGAGAAGCTCTCTTGCAAGCATTGTAAGAAAGAAGGGCACGATGATGAACATTGCTAGCAATTGCACCCAGAGAAGAAACCGAAGTGGTTCAAAGAGAGGAAAGGGAGGAAAAAAGTTGCAACAACAACACAACAACAGACTTGGGGTCAGATTTAGGTGATGAGACTAAGATCACAACAGTTGGTTTGACAAGTAAAATTGGTGATGGTTTTGATTCAAGAAGTAAATTGTTTCATATAAGGGTCATAATGAAACATACTAAGATCAATACATTGATAGATAATGGATCTTAATCTAACTTAATTTCAGAAGAAGTGGTTAAGAAATTGGGATTAAACACTAAGATGCATCACAAACTGTATTCACTAAATTGGATAAGCAAAGATCACAAATTGCCCATAACAAAACAATGTATCATAAAGTTTGCAATTACATCTAAGTATGTGGATGAAGTAATATGTGATGTGGTGCCACTAGAAACATATGGAATGGTCTTAGGCAACCCTTATTTATATGGTCGCAAAGCAATATTCTACAGGGAACATAATCAATATCACTTGTTTAAGAAAGACAATGAATATGTTGTGCATGATCATCATATTAAAGCAAATCAATCTCTTCTAACCATGGAACAATTAAAGAAGGTAGCTTATGCAAGCAATACACCTATAATTGTGCCAAGTAAAGTAGTTGATCTTAAGCATAAACATGATATTGTTGTAGGATGGGAGTTCAATCATACTTTGCTTAAATATAAGTTAATGTCATGTAAGCCCGTCAAACATATTGGTTCATTTTTAGTCATATTTATGATATTATCGCTGCTAATCTTTTCTACATGGATGGTAAAGGATTCAGTAAGATGTGAACGAGTTCAAATGGATAACAATATGCTTTCAATTGTCATGGTTATTATGCAATTGATTATGATGCGACATGTGCACATAACAAAGTTTAAAGACAAAGGACAAGTGGGGAGGCCTATCCTGCACTTGATTTCTGGTTAATACCCTTTTGGAGGACCAAAAGGTCTTAGTGGGAAGGAATGATCCAAAATGGATCCAGGAAGGAAAAAATTTCAAAGTTCTCAGAATCAGATGAAACCAGTGCCATCGTGTAGTGATCGTCGTGCCGATTCCGACAATTTTTTTTTTTCTATCTGAAAATGGACACCGTATGCGAAAGTTATCGCGTTCTGAACTTTGACCTAAACAGACAAAAAAAAGTCAAAGACAATGATCAGAGGCCGTACTGCTGACGTTAGTAGTACGTCAGCATGATGACGTGGAAGCACCAGGAGGTGACACGTGTTAGGTGGATTTGGCATTTTCAGGGCTGAGTTGGCATGGTACAGATTCGACACGTAGACTGTACGAATGCTGACGTGGTAGTCCGTACGATGACGTGGCTCAGTGCTAGTCTGACATGTGGTAGGGTATGGATGAAATGTGGCAGTGACATGGAAATCTCCAGACTTGACACGTGGAAGGTGTGTTGATTGTGAAGGTGAGTTGGCAGGGTGACTTGACCGACACATTAGCAGTACGAGCAAATCACAGGGTGACACGTGGCCCAATCACAGGGTGTGACATGGCACCTCGGATGAGGCCAATGAGGGTCGGTTCAATTTTTTTTTTACACTACGGAATAATTGAACCTATGACCTATCCTCTGCCAACAACCTAACTACCACGTACTAGCCACCCGGGCGCTTGCGTTACTTGTTCAAACATGTGGGAATAATTGGTTCTAAGTTGGGTTAGCGTAGATATTGGGGGTTAGCGCCCGGTCAGTAGGGCTAGCCCGTCGACCCAGGCGTTGGACCAACATATGACCAGGGCTTAAGGAGCCATTTCATGGCGTAAGATGACACTTGGACCAGGTGCATGGCCACGTGCCCTTCACATGACCTAATGCCGGGAGCTAAGGGCTAGGACCGAGCACCTGTCACACCTAGTGCTGGCCACATGGGCACTCACACGACCAGGGACCTGGAGGAAATGGGCACGCCCCTGTATTTTTCCAATTTGTGGGTTTTAAACATTGGATTTGGATTTTTAATGATATTTCAGCTTGATTTTGGTGGATTTTGCCCATTTTTGGGGGATCTGGAGCCCGATTTGAGGCCATATCTTGGGAGGAAGTTGGGAGGTGAACCCCAACTCAATATATATATAAAACATGTGTTTTTGACAGTCTAAGGAGGTTCAAAACATGAGAAATGCTGAAGAATTGTGAAGCTCAATCCATTTTTATGCAGGGAAGACATTGAGGAAGCGAACTCTGGAGGCCATTTCCGGGAGCTACGCTCATAATTTTTCAGTGCCGTCAGTTGTGTTGGATTCTTGAGGTCGAGAATAACACATCTAGACTATTTTGTAATCCATTTGATGTACTTTTGATGTATTTTTGAAGCATTGAAAATTAATAAGAAAGCCTCCCCCACCGAGACAAAGGCCCAGAGACGTAGGCAACTTTGCCAAACTCTGTTAACAATCTTGGCATTATGGTTTGCTGTTCTTAGTGCTTATTTTCTATTCTACATTCTTTATGATGGTTGCAACATGCTTTCATTAAATATTTTTCTTCTCTTCAATTTCTCAATGGTAAATCAACCCATGCATAAACTTAACCATAGTCTTTAAAAGATCAATTTCGGATTAGCATTGGGTCACTTTCAATGGTTGTGCAATTCCTTCGTTTCTGTAGGCAACATGATAATGTTGTACGTAATCATCTAATACAAAATAAATAATGAAGTTAGATACTGTAAAAAGACATAAATTAAAAATAATATAAGATTGAAGTATGATTTCATAAATATTAGATTATAATTCTTACCTAAACCCGAGAACAAATCCAAAACCCAATCTCTTTCATTTGAAAATGTATTTATAAGACAATTAATTAATGCTTGTGGTTTTTGATAAATGTTAACCATCTCTCATTTCAAATCTTTTTCCTTATATGTTAGCTTTCTAACCACAACATCGCATAACAATATACTACTATGAGTCTATCCATCCTTTGCATTGACAAGACTAGAATTATAAGAATCATATTTTGTCCAGGTTGCAAGATGTATAGTCTCAAAATCACGTTTAAATGATTCTCTATTGGAGCTCTGAATATTAGGTTTGTGCCTGTAACATAAATAAATTTAAATTCAATTAACTTGTCAATTAATAAAATTGTACTAATCTTGGTTGTGTGTCTAAATGAAATACTAGAAATCTCCAAAATGTTGATGTTGTAACTTCCGTAAATCCCATAACCACTTTATTGAAAGATTGGTAAGTATAAGGCTCAGTATCATATCCAATGTTTTGGAAATTATAACCATGAGGGATGTCCACAATAACTAGGGAGTATTCTTTTTTAGGAACAATATTTGCAAGTTGTTCATAATCACCTAATATCACTTTATATTGAACAGTGTCAAGCCCATTCCAAATGTAGTGATCAAACGTGTCATCAAGTTGAACATTTTGAACATGTTTCCTTCTTTCTTTTTCAAACTTGGCTTTTTGAATAAAACTTTTGAAAGTTTCAGGTACTCCATCTGCATTCTTCTTTGGCATATTTAATGAAACAAACAAACATATAGTTATATATCTATAACTATTAAAATAAAAATAAATTAACTTACAAACGAATAATATGAATGTAATAAATTAACATACCTTTTTGAATGCAACAAAAAAATGTTTCAATACTGTTGAAGAGCTTGAATCTAGATAGTTGAGTTTAACATCATCCCAACTTTGTTCATTCAACATCTTGACCATTTCCTCTTGTATTCTCATATACACCTTGTGACTAAATAAAACAAAAAATAATGTTAAAATAATATGTTAAACTGAAAAATATAATTTTCTTGTCCTAACATAAATAAAAACAACTCACCAAACTTACTTTTTAAATTCATCACACATTTCTTCCATTGACAATTCTCCCGACCTAACACGTGATAATATAGTTATGATAAGTTTATCATCCTTCACTCCTTGTATTGATCTACAAGGTGTTATAGTCATATCATTTGGAAGATTTTTTATGTGAGGACCTGTATTACTTGTGCCACATATCAATGGTTTAGCCTTCTTAACTCTCTGATTTTTAATACTAATATTTTCCCATAGGGTGAAGATCTCATCTATCAAATCCCATACATGTCCAGTATTAAATCCCAATTGAAAATAACTATCCACAACTCTAAATATATCACTTCCTTTGTGATTTTTTTCTTTTGTATTTTCATCATCAAGTGGGAATCCTATGTCCATAAAACATTGCTTCTGAAACTTGACATCAACATTTGATCTCTCCCCACAACATATTTCAGAAATTTCATTAGGGATAAATCTCACCCTTTGATTGGAAGTCATAGACATTTTGTACTCATTGTTTGTGTTATGATCCCATGCCAATAACTTTGCTTCTGTATCTGTTAAACTGACATAAATTATGCATTTGACTATCTCAAAAAGAGGATTATTGGGATATTCTTGCATCAATTCTCTTCTAGCCTCTGCAGAATGATTTCCTCCAATCACATAATATTTGTAGTCAAAACATTTTGATCTATCAAATTCTTCCCTAGTAGGAACTTCGATTGGGTCAACAAGAATTGGGTAGTCAACCACATTTGTATGTGGATTGTACCTAATTAATGCTTTCAAACCGTGAATATGCAAGTGATGCGGTTTTCTAATTTGATATTTTTTTCCCCTTCTATGGGTTTATAAAGTTGTTTCACATTCAACTGAAATGTGTGGCCATCATCAACTAAGTTCACCGTCCTCATTTTATTTCGAATGACATTTTGTGTTGTTTTCATAATACCATCCTCTATATCAACACCCAATGTTATTATTTCTCTGCTACCTTTAGGACTTTCACTATAATACTCTGAGCTAACAATGGCTTCTTGAACATTATCAACATTTGTTTTCTTCCTCTTCTGATTTAAATGTGTTTCATCTAAATCATTGATTTCTTCATAATCAATAGGAATATACTCATCATCAACCATCACTCTTTTGCATTTATCTTGTTTATTCTTTTTGCGAGAAGGAATGATAACCTCATCAGGACCAATCTCAACAAAATCTTCATTGCACATGTTCTAATTCGACATAATAAAAATGTATATGATCTCCATTGTTGCCTTGCTTGTCTTTAACAAACCAAGAATATTCCAATTTGTTTTCACCTTCCACATATTTCCACTCTCTAACATTCTTCATTGCCCTTGATAGCTCAGGTGTTATGTTATCATTTTGTTGCCTAACATTCATGGAGGTTGTAGTTGCAATTTTGGATGCCATTATTGTAGGTCGTGATCCAGATATATTCATAGATAATCTCTTTCCTGCCATTTTTCTATAAGATAAAAAAATTAAATTAGGCCTTTTACATTATAATAAACTAAAAAAAAGCATTGAATATAAGAACTAATTTAAAAAAAATCTTAAAATTTTTGACCCATATTTAATTTTTTTTGACCCATGGAGTTATTAGGGTTATGTCGGGACCGTGCCTTGGCCATGGGGGGCTGGGGCGATGCCCCCATGACCAAGCCCCGAACATTGCCCAATAACCACCATGGGCCAAAACTAAAAAAAATTAAGTAAAAAACAATAAAAAAAGCAAATTGTTTTTTACAAAACTATACCTAAATTTGACTCTTTTTTTTTTTTCAAAAAATCGTTAATTTTTTTTTTTAAAAGTCACAATTTTTTAAAAAAAGTTGGGTTTTTTTTTTAGAAAAAAATAGAAAACATCTAAAAAAATTTAAGGTTTTTAAATTTTCACATGAAAAATTATTATGTGATTCAAAGATAATCTTATAATTGTTGTTTTGGTAAATGAGAAGAATTTAAAAAATAACTAACCTTTGAAATGCTAGATTCACCTCGAATGTCTTCTCGATGTTTCTCCCTTGTAGCTTGCTCCAAAACCTTTAATGAATACTGCCCAAGATATCACATAATATAAAAAGCTAAAACAAGATTGTGTATATATAACACAGATGATATAAATTACTGTTCGTATAACGAATGTGGGATAAATAAAAATTAGGTATATTGTCTACATATATATCTAAAATTATATGGATCATCACTATGTTTAATGAATATGGGATAAATAAATAAACATGAGAAATATTGTATTTAACATATAAATAACGAAATAAAAGAGTAAAAGTTGTTTTCAATTTTTAAGGGAAAATAATAAAGTGAAAAAATTGGGAGGAAATTTTGGAGGGAAAAATTTGAGGGGGAAATTTTGGGGCG
>ML782725.1:814922-843118 GCA_009831015.1 Picea engelmannii
GGGGGGGGGAATTTAGAGGGAAAAGATCATTATGCAAGTTATAAGAATGTCATTGGGAGGGTGAGCATTTGTATCATTCTATGTTCTTAGAGAGAAGGGATGGCTTCGTCAGATAAATAAGATTTTATTTATGAGACATCAACAAATTGTTCACATATCTCTTCTCTTGGGACTAGGAAATGTGATAGGAATGCTTGTAATGCAAATGAGACGTCGTATTTTTCAGCTAGTCAAAGTTTTGATCATAGTGCAAGCAATTTTATTCAACATGTTCCTCATGAAAGTCCTAAATCAAAGGACTTTGAAGGCACCGATGATGAAGAGGAGGAATATGATGGTGATAAATCTATTCAACATTTTAATAGTAATGAAAATAATCAAAATGTAGGTCAAAGTGGAGACTATGATAAACATTTAAATGATTGGGATGAAAATTTTCCTCCAAGTGAGGAGTTTCAGGGTACCAATGAATATTTCTAAGGCACCAATGAATATGATGGAGAATTTCCCTCAAGTATAAATTTTAAAAGTAATGAAAATGATTATGACAATGGTGGACACTCTTTCCCGAGTGGGAATTTAAAGACATCAATTTTGGTGATAATGAATTTCCTAGAAGTGAGGATTTTGAAGGTACTGATGAAGATTTTCCTCTAAGTGAGGATTTCCAAGGCACGAATGAGGATGATGAAAAATCCCCCCTAAGTGGGGATTTTAAAATTAATGATGACGATTATGAAAATGCTGGACAGTCTTTCCCGAATGAGGAATTTAAAAGAAGCAATGTTGGTGATGATGATTTTCCTCCAAGTGAGGATTTTCAAGGTATCGATGAGGATAATGAAGATTTTCCTCCAAGTGAGGATTTTCAAGCCAATAATGAGGATGATGAAGAATATCTCTCAAGTGGGGATTTTCAAAGTAGTGAAGGTGATTACGCCATTGTTGGACACTCTTTCCCGAGAGATAAATTAAAAGGCAACAATGTTGATGATGTTGATTTTTCTCCAAGTGAGGATTTTCAAGATACTGATGAAGATTTTCAAGACACTAAGCAGGATGGTGAAAATTTTCACTCAAGTGGGGATTTCAAAAGCAATGAAGATGATTATGTCAATGGTGGACACAATGTTGATGATGATGTTATCAATCATTCAACTGCAACAAATCAAGGTGATCGACATTCTCTAGTTCAGTCTCTTGACAATGTTTTTCTTGATCTTCCTTCTGGTGATAAGGAAAATCCTTCTAGTGAGGATGATGAAATAGTGGAGACATTGCAAAGAAACATTTTGTCTAGGAACATGACTAGAACTTTTTATATCAATCCAAATCATTCTAGTTATACAAGGTCTAGGAAATAATTTCTCACTAAATCAATTTCCATAAGTGAATCGATTTCAAGTGAAAGTTGTCAAAAGAATTGTTTGAAAAACATGGACTACATGTATGCCTTGAATAAAAGGAAGACATATTTGTCAATGAATAAGAGCATGAAAAATTAATATTTGATGGGATGCATGATATCCACCAATACAAGATATGATTATCACATTGGGAATATTTTACTTTGCAGAAAGACTTTAAAAAAAAATCACTTAATTGGTAATCTTCATCTATCAAGAATCTAGACAAGGTTGGAAAAAGATCCTTCATTTTATTCAAAGGTACATCATGGATGAGAGAGTGGGCCATTGAAACACTACATTGTCATGGATGCATGATTTATTTTCCAAACATGGAGAGTGTATGCCAGATAGAGACACAATACATATTCCAGATAATTTCTCAAGGAGTGAAATCTACAACTTGTACAAAGGATATGCTGAAGGTGTTGAAGAAAATGGTAATTTTATTATATATGCATATTTTACAAGAATATGGAAGAAACAATTCAACAATGTATGTATTCCTAAGAAGTCAAGGTTGGGGATTTGTAGTATATCTGCTACTCTTAAATCAAGAAGAGATAAATCTGAAGGGGCAGAAAGAGGTATGTATTTAGTATTTTTTTTTTTTTAAATTGAATAGTTATCAACTACGAAAACATATGATCAATATTTTAATTTTATGTCATGTGCAGATTCCATAGCCAAAGCACTTCAAGAACATTAGAATCAATAATCAAGTGAAAGACAAAAGTTTTACAAACATCAAAACAAGTGTTATGATGCTCCAAAAAAATATTTAGGTATGATAATTGATGGCTTGGACCAGAAGAAAACACTTCTACCACATTTTGTCCGTACACCAAAAATTTTACACGAAGATAATTTCATTCAGTTTCACTTGGTTGGTTGTATGGTTTTCAATGGAAAAATGTGTCCAAGAGTTTACTTCACAACTCCAAATATTCATAATGATGCAAATTTGACCATCATCATAATTCATCATGTGCTCACTCACTGGTCTGGAAATCTTCCTCAAGTTCTCTATCTACAGTTGGACAACACTAGTCGTGAAAATAAAAATCAAATTGTGTTTGGATATCTAAGCATACGTGTTGAAATGTGAATCTTTCAAAAGGTGAAAGTTGGTTTCCTTTTTGTTGGACACACTCATGATCATATTGATCAAATGTTCAGTCATTTTTCAGTAACATTGAAGAGGAAAAATGTTGGAAACCTACCATCATTGATTGAATGTATTAAGAAAGCATACATTCCAGAGCCTCTTTTTCATATATTAGAAGAAACTGTTGACATGCGAAGATTTATTCAGGGATTGCATCGTGACGAAAAATGTATTGAACAACTTAATGACATTAACTTCCAACATCAATTTGTTTCAAAAAAATTGATGGGAAAACACTTATATGGGGAAAGCGGTATTCAACTACTACAAAATGGGGGCCTTCATCAGGTTTAGAATTTTTGAAGTTCATTCCAGATCTGTAACATCCCGCTCTGGCGCACTGAGAAAACTTATTATTTGAGGACACTTGCTCGCAAGTGATCTGGACTTTTATGATGTTGGACCATTTATACTTGATTATGATGCGATTGACAGATGACATGATGTGTTACTATTTGATGTAGACAGGTGCTATTGACTCAGTTTTATTGAGTGTGCAAGGTTTTGACCTTGAGGATGCAGAGGCATCGGTAAAACCCCCTTGGACTCCAGATTGAGTCAGGGAGTGTGCTTTTGGATTGATATATTTACTGTGATGTTTCATTAAATTGATGATTTGATGTTGACATTTCTAACATGATTGTTGATGATGCAGGATGACGATAGCTTTCCGACCAGACTCACATATGGAGTAAAGGGGCCACACACGATTTGCAGAGAGGTTGAGGGAGAGGGGTGGACAACAGCCCTGCCACCGCCTACTAGCACTCCCGCCGTGGCTCAAACTGTAGGTTAACGATTACCTAGTTTGAGAGGATCCATGATGCCATGAGGGAAGACTGCGACAGTCGCTCACGATGATTCTAAGGGGCGCACAATAAGGTGGGGGCCTTATTCCTTAGAACCCTTAGTCTCCCACAAGTTCACCTGGCGGAGTATTGACTCCAGGGGTTATAGATATCTACCAATCAGTCCAGTTGGAGAGTGGCACCCTTGGAGCACGTGGTGCATCCTGAAGGGAACGTCGCACAAAAGAAACTCAGTTGGCGAGTGGCACCCTTGGAGCACGTGGTGCATCCTGAAGGGCACGTCGCACAAAAGAAACTCAAAAGGCGAGTGGCACCCTTGGAGCACATGGTGTGTCCTGAAGGGCACGTCGCAATAATGTGGATGGAGGAGTCAGCCTAAATAGCCCTAAGTCATCAACACCTGAATAAACCCTTAAAGAATTCCCCTAACCAGGCGTCGCCAGTTCAGAATTTGTGCCCCTTTGTAAAAAAAAAACATAATTCAAGACTACACATTAAATATTCATTCCCCCTATGATTTGCAACCTCCACCTAAACCAAGGAGTTTCCTTCCTTAATTAAATACATAAAACAATTCCTCCGTAAATTGAATGCATAAAGTAATTCCTTACTTAATTGTGTACATAAGGCCTTTCCTCATTCCCAGTAATAAGATTAATAATTTGTCTTTTCAGTGAAGGTACTACTACTTCGCCCTAACATAATAATCAAAACTTAACCGTCTCCTAATAACAACGCCATTATATTCTAGCTCACAATAGCTCTGCAATTCAAATAACATTAGAATTTCATTTCCCACTAGCTAAGCATTAACTATACAGGTGCTAATAATAAAATTGAACAAAAAAAAACCCACTTAAGCTAATGTGAGTCTTCATAAAGTGTGTAGGGTAAAATAAAGAGATTTAAGAAATAAATTCATTTAGGTGGTTGTAAATTTGAAAAGAAGAAATTAATTAGTTAACTAAAGGGGGTTTAAAAGAAAAATATATATAAATATATATATATGAATAAAAAAATAAAAATAAAAAAATATAATGAAAAGATGCTTAGGCGCATTTACCTTATGGAGTTTTCAAAAAAGAAATAAAAAGGAAAAAAATAAAAAATAAAATAAAAAGTGGGGGGGGGAACTTAAAAGAAATATGATTTAGGGTTTTTGAGGAAAATCTAAGGGGAGGAGGTCAAAGAGAAGAGAAAAGAAAAGGATGGGGAAAGAAAAGGGGGGAATGGGCGATGAGGTATGGTTATGCTGTCAAAATTGCAACTGGACGGATTGCTTGGGGGGAGTTGGGGACTTTCTCAGGTGTGATAGAGTGGTAGCTCAGCCATGGAGGCAAGCTGGGAAGCTAGGTTACTGTCTGGATTGTGTGTGGCCCCTTTGCGTCTTGGGGGGCTAAGGGGGAAGGAGAGTACCCCTAGCGTTTGGCTGGGAGGTACCGGTGAGTCCTCTACGGTCGGCAAGCAGGAGCAGGAGCGACAGGAGCACAAGAATCATTTGCTGCAAGCGATAAGGGCACATGTATGTCATTCGTATTTGGGCGTTATAAATCTCTGGGCGTTTCTATCTTGCTGTGGGTGTTTATAAACTGTAGTTTTAATGGCTTGGTGCAAATGTGTAGTTCAGTGGTTGTTGGTGTAACTTGTAGCTTCAATGGTTATTTTGCTTTTCTTTTTTCATATTTAGTACAGTTAGGGCTGAATAACTTGTTTTGGGTTTATGAATATTTTGTTTTTCCCTTATTGGTACAGTTTTAGGGTGGATAAATTTGTACTGGGTTCAGGGTTAGATCGTTTTCCTTTATATTTGACTCCATTCATGGTCTCTGGGAAAATTCGTCGGCGTTTCTTATGACTGTCATTCATAAACAATTCTATAGTGGGTTCTCTCTACCTTGGGCGTATTATAGCTACAATGGGCGTGTTTTTCCCAGTAGGTTTCTCCTTTTACCTCGGGCGTTCTTATCTACAGAGGTCGTTTCTCAGTGGGTTTTTCTCCCTTTTTCACTGGGCGTCTTCATTTATGCAGTGGGCGTTTTATCTATTGGCTGGGCATCCCCATTCGCGGCCTGTGTATTATGTTATGGCTGGGCGTCTCCTTTGTGACCTGGGCGTTTCTAGATAGGGTTACTTCTTTATTTCACCAGCCAGAAGAGGTAGAATTCCTATCGTTGCCGTCTTGTAATGTGCCATAACAGTCTTAGTAACCCGCATTAGGTCCTTTGGTTCCTCAAGATATGCCAAGGTTCCATTTCGGACAGACAGATGCGTTTTTCTGTGCATTCAAATCGACCAGCTCATTCCGCTTATGCCCTTGATTCAACGCATTCACATTTAAGTGTGTTAAGATTTTAAATTATGCCGTAATCATTCTAATTTGGTGCTGGAGATTTTACCATAGTGCGTCGGTGCATTCTGCATTTTAAATTAGTGCCTTGACATTTTAGCATACGGTGTGCATCTTTTAACCTAAAACACTGCACCCAGATTTTATATTTATTCATATTTAAGAGCATTAGTCTTTAGAATATAGTCTAGGCATTTAATTCAATGCATTCAGACTTATAATAAGCGTATTTCCAGTGGGGGCATTGAGATTTAATACGGGGGTGCTTTTTAGCAAATGTTTAATTCCTTTTTATGTTTATTTATAATACTGGGAGGGGGCATTCCGTTTTACCAGTTGCGGTCATTTCGTTTTATGAGGTCCGGTGTGTGTTTTATTCCATTAACGAATTGCTGTGTGGGTTTATACGTTTTATAATGATTGTGTGCTTCCTTAATTCAGTTGGGCGTCGATAGCAGGCGACCTCCTGGTAGAACCAACAATGAAATAAAGAGTTACTGGTAGAAGAAACAGGAAATAAAGAATTACTGGAATACCCACTTGAATTAATATAAATTAATGGATACAGTCAAATCCATAATTATTATTATTGATACTTTAGGGTTTAATATTATTAAAAATTAATATCCATGCACGATTATATTAATCACTGCGATCTTACCTTGTAATTGGACTCTGCCACTAAATCTGCTTTTTAATTGGACGTTGCCATTAACCACCTTGGGTGACTCCTCCTGTCACAGTTTTTACACTTTAATGGTGCGTTCTATCTCTTGCAATGGTATTCTATATTAATATGGTGTTCAACATATTCTGCCTGTATGCATTGTATTTACTTTGTGCATCACCAAATGTCTATTACGGTTATTTAAAATATTTTAGTAGCAACCAGTTTTTACGAAGAATGATAACGAATTTATTCATTTTATTTGATGGACAATAGGCCCGTGACCACCAACTCCTTTCCTGAATTCGAAATAAATACATGTTTATATTACCCGAAGACTGTAATCCATTTGTGATTTACGGGACCTTAGCCAGCGCCACTGCATAGCGACCACTTGTATGGCCTTTACTGTTCTGCCAGTGTTGGGGGTTGGACAACGACGCCTTTTTCGCCGTTGTCAGTCGCCTTGAATCGTGCCTTTTGCATGGTTGGTACCGGGGAAGGTCCTTACGAGGTTACGCTCAAGAATTAAACTGTAAAGAAGTAAATTTATGACAGGATATCAGTGGAAGTATTTACGATATAATATTCGTGGTCACGCTAATGCCAGGGGTAATATTCACCATTTAATATTTGTGGTAACGCTAATAATTGCGATATAATATCAGTGGTAGTGCTAATGTTGATCCCTGTCTTACTTAGGTTACAACCCTAATTGCAAATTGCCTTACAGATATCTTGTAGGGAATGATTTATGAGATTAGGGTTAGGGATGTTCCTGTTGCTGTTTGAATCGCCCAACAGTTTAAACATTAAAGGAAGGTCGGTGTTTTAAATCATTAAATGTTTCATTCATTAAATGCCTGTCATTGGAAGCAAATTTTATCCCAATGCAAAGGGTGGATGTTTGTTGCTGATTCATTTTAAGACTCGCGCACCAGTTTTATTTATCCGAATGAGTGTGTTGTTTATTAAAAGTTATTCGCTAGAAGTTGATTTATTATAGCTTAATTTTATTTCTGTACAAGTGTTGCGGTGCCCTGTTTTATTTAAAAAGGGGAGGGCCAACATTAAATTAAATGCAGAGTTAATCTTGTTTTAGGGAGGTTTTTCCGGTAATATGACTTCTTGTATGACAGCGAATCCAGAATGAGTGTCTGACAGAATTTAGTATTGACAGAATAGGTATTGCTGGCAGAATTTAACTTATATTGACATCATTTATGATAAGCGTCTTGGCATTGATTCGCTGGCCAGGTCTGTTAGGTTTAAATAGCCCTATAGCATTTATTGACCTCATCCTCTTAATTAGGTTCACAATGACTATTAAATTATTTTAATAAAGTGCCCTTGTGTTTAATAATAAATGCGTATTCTTGTTATGATTAAGAATCTAGATCCATATGATTGAAATGTTATTAACTCAGAGTGATTTTAGGAATGGTTAAGCTTGATTATTATATTAAGGCATTGCAATATTCTTCTAATGATAATGACTCATCATGATGGTTACTGTGGGATGAAGAATTGCTTTATACAAAAACAAATGTTATTATGCAATTGCCTTATGCTTCATTCCTTGTTTATTCATGTTATTTAGCAATTGCTTTATTCAAGTGTGTAACCCCATCAATGTTATTATTCTCACCATGCAATTGCGTTATTATGTATTCACTATTGCAAGAATTGCGTTATACATTCAGTTGAAGTAGGGGTTGCTTTATATCTTCATTTAAGAGGGATCGACTTATGTATTCATTTAAGGAGGAAACTCCTCAGGTTTTAGGTAGTGGTTGCAATTTTTTGGGGTAATGAATTTTATTATATTGTCCTGAGCTATGTAAGAGCGATGTGCTTATGAGAATTAAAAAGGTACTGTTAGGGTTAGATAACTTATAACGGTAATGATGATGGCTATCTAGTTGTCAAGTTATAGTAACATTGTGTCTTGGCCCTGGTGCCTTACTGTATTTTATTTGTCATGGTAATGTGTAAGGAGTAATGTCAACGCAATATATCGTTGTAGTACGTAAGGGCGATGTTGTCCATTTAAAGTAAAATGTAAGGGTAGTGGGGCTATCACACGATATACCATGGCATCGTGGTCATATCATAGCACTATTGAATCTTTAGTTATGGATGATTATAAAATGTGAGGTTCCTTGAATTAAGTACCTTAGAGTAGTATGACTTAGTAGAGGAGGGTTCTTGTTCCTTTCTTAATGCCGAACTTGGCGGGTCGACGTCTGCATCCTTCTGCCTTGCGCCGTCCATAGAGGTTGCGGTCACTCAGTTAATTATTGATGTACTTGGTTGAGGCATTTAAATGCTGGGTCTGCTTGTGTCAGGCGGGAAGTAGACACCTCCATAATCCTCAGAACAGTCGCCAGCCCTGAGATCTTAAATGGTTAATTTCGATGGGAACCTGGGCTTGAGTGTTGCTTAGGTGGCTTGGAGGTCCTAACTTTTGCAGGGCAGGACGGGCGGGTAGTCAGTTCTACTTCGTCATGTGTTCGTCGTTTATGCATGCAGTTACTTGTCGCACGTCCTTGTTGTCTTTTTATGTTCATCTTGGTTGTGTCTTAATCGTCATCGGGTGGCGACGTAAATCTGAACGCGTTGATTGTTTCCCTTGTACACGCGCGCACGCACTCTTTAAACACAAACGACAAAAAATAAAAATAAAAAATAAAAAAATTGCACTAGTTACTAGAGTTGGGTCGCCGTAACGAGGGGGTCGTTACAAGATCGTCCAATATTTGCATCAAAGTTATTATTTTTACAATCAGTTGCTAAAATCTATAATGCATGGAGGCGTAATAGAGATGTAGATTATTCTGAATGACTGGAAGAAATAAAAAAGTCCATTAAGGATACATATGAGTACTTTGATGTTGTTGATTCTGTTTGGTGGGAGTCTTTTTTCAATAGTCAAAGTGACATAATTTCAAGCTCAACAAATGAATATACAATGTTGAACACTCCATTTCATTGACCACAAAATATGCCGAATGAATCTGAAGAAACAAACATTGTTGAAGTTCAACAAGAATCTCAAGGTGCTATTGAGTTTACACAAGCAGAGGAAAGAGAAATGTATATTGGTTCGTGAAGGTCACGTGCACAACGTGAAACCATGGAATACCTTTGCAGGGGTTCAATACAAGATATTAAGGAGGGTAGGATGATTGCAATTTTAACGACTGAAGATCCACATGGTTATCCATTATGGATTGGAAAGGTTATAAAGATTGAGAAAGAAAATGATGATGTTATTGCAATTGAAGTGCATTAGTATGCAACAAGTACACGCCCATTCAATGGTGTGTACAAGCCATAGATGGTGGTTGAGAAACATGTCAATAGAAAGAGAAAAATAAAGGGTCAAAATACAACTCGTCGTCGCACTAACCTCTTAAAATTAGATGATGTTGGCATACTTGTTTATGACTTCAATTTGACAGAGAGAGGAACTCTTCGCTCCAAGACAACAAATATTATCAAGAGGTTGTTGCCACACGAAATAAATGCAAGATGGGAGTCTGTTGAACCTAGTCATAGATCTAAAAGGCATTTGACATCTGAAATGTTGGGCATGCATGTAGACTTAGATGGTGCATTCATCGACACTAGAGAAGAGTATGGATCATCTACATCTCCATCCAATCATTTATCTGAAGACAATGTAGACTCTAATGGTATTTCATAAACTATGAGTCAATCTGAATAAGTATATGAAACATTTTATATATTTTTGATCCATATGATGTTTGTATGGTAACTGGAATTGAGCATTGAACTTACATATGATCTTACATGAAGTTATTAATCTTTTTTTTTATTTTTTATGTTTTATGACTTATATGTTTTGATTATGGATAATATAATAAAATTTCTTAGTTCATATGTTTTGAATATGGACGATATAACAATAATTTTGAGAAATAGTTTATGTTTCATTCAATGTAACTTGTATTCACTTTTTATTATTATTAAAAGTAAAAAAATTATTAAAAAGTGACGTTGAATTTTTAAAGTATATTGTGATATTTTCATGACATTATGTATTACCTTGTGCTTTGAGTGATAATATGATTTAAAAAGTAAACATTTAAGGGTTGATTTTATGATCTTGTTTACAATAATGATGAGTTATTTTATCACTTTATAAAAATGTGTCATTTTCATACCCCAATTTTAGAATGGGTGCTACCGGTAGCAGTACTTTTCAATTTGATGGTTGATTTTGAGTTTTTTTGTTTTAATGGTACCAAGTGCTAAAAATACGATTTCAAATTATCTAAAGTTTTAACGTTTTGAAATTTTTTTTAGGTGCTGATTTTAAGGTTTTTTTGAGCTACTGTTTGAGTTTTGAAGGCCATGTTTGAAAAATGTGTTAATTTTGACCCCGTTTAAAAAAATGGTGCTACCGGTAGCACCACTTTTTGATTTGGGGGTTGACTTTGATGTTTTTTATGCAAAAATATGGGTTTTTTGGGCCAAAGTTCTCGTTTTGAGGTCACAATTCTCATTAAGTCTGTAACTTTGTTACAACTCGACTATAAGTTTTGATTCAAAATTTGATAGTAAAAGTATAGCATTTTAAGGCTGCAATATGGATGATGTTTCTACCCTTTTTGACAATGAAATTCAATATACCCAATGGTTCTGGGGTAATGTCTTTCTATTTTCCTCTGTCACCAACGTTGCCTCATATCCCTATCAATTTTTGCATTTTTTTAATTAGCGGTATGTGATTGCCACTCTAGCAAGTCACTACAGATGAATTGTGGAAAAAATTTGCATGCCGGTTTTTCATAATGCCTGCTGATTTCGATTCGAAATGCACCAAAAAGGAAGCCGGTTTGGTGTACTGTGTATTCATAGATGTATAGGTAGCTAATAATGTGGAATGAAATTTAATGATTGATAAAGAGTAGAGCAGGGCTCGTTGGAAACAAAAAATAAATTAATAGTCGTGGTTGGATACTACTTCGTGGATGCATTCAGACCGTTGGCCCAATTTGAGCGAAGAGAAATCCTAATCTTGCTAGTGCTTTAGCAGTGGGAAGAGAGATATTGATCTTGTCGTCTCTGATTTGAAATAACTTAGGCTTTCTCACTATGGTGAAGGGAATGACCAACTTCTTGGATATTGGGAATGGGGTTGCAACCAATGTTTTGACCAACCTTCTGAAAAAGGTTGTTCAAGAGGTGAAAATGGTCATTTCTTTGCCTCAAACGGCCAGGGACATGGAAGCTCAAGTTCAACGTCTCAACGATGTAATAAATGATATAAACATAGATCTTTCTCGAGAACAAAGGAACCACATAATAATAGTGAAGAAGTGGTTGGATAAGGTGGAGAAGGCCATCAACACTTCTGTGTGTATTAGCAACAAGTAGCAACAACAAAAAAATTTCCTTGGTTGCTGCCCTAACTACTTTTTGCACTACATAATCACCAAAGATATCAGAGATTGGAAACTGAAAGTTGATCAACTCCACCAAGAGAAGTAAACCGATTTTCCTCCAAGCAGGGAATACAAGGACTTTAATCTGCCCACCCAGATACCGATTCAAATCCCTGGACCTAGTTTCATTGGAAATGAAATACAATCTATATAGTTAAAATTGTCTACTGTGAGCAACATGGGTCATGGCCTACATATGGTAGTAAACAGTCCGCAATAAACTATAGAAGAAATTGCATGCCGTGTCATTATAGAAAATGATAGAGGTGGTAGGGCATTTGAGGCAGTGGGGCGCTTGAGGAGGAACAACTGGAGTGGAGATAAATGTCAAGGAGAATTGCTGACGAAATTGCAGGTTATTCGTGTCATGCATGGATAGGTTACGAACAAACAATGAAGGGCTCAAAGAAACCCTCCCCTTAAAGAATGCATTCGTCATAATTATGCATTTCCTTTTAATACATGATTTTCACAACATAATCAACCCATGAAAACATAACAACTACACCACAATCATATGCATTTACTAGTCATGCCTTGGCCTTTAGATCCACACTAGGAATCCATACACACACATTTACACTATTTACACATAGGGTCATTTAACTAGCCTACGTACATGGCTTGATTTCTTTCACATAAACCACATCATTTACAAATAATGCATGGTTTGGTTTATTATACCCCAAAGGTCAAAACCAATATATTATACAAAGGTGTTGTACCCTCAAACCCCCCCTAAGTTTTGAGAAAAACTTGGGATCCCTTCCTTCTTCTTTTTGGAATTTATAATGATCTTATCTCCTCATTGCCTTGCAACCTTGGTTTCTTTCAATTCTTTTGAAATGAATAAGTTAGAAGAACCTCCATGATTCACTTGCTTAAATTATGACTTAGTTTCATTCATTCTTTTGACTTGAACAAATGTTTTTCTTTAATAGGTTTCTAACTTGCTTACTTTTCGAATTTTGCTATGATTCCCCAAATTGGGCCCATTTCCTCATCTTTTTCTTGTTTTCCTTTAGTTTGATCTCCTTTTCTTTTTTATTGAAATTTCTTTTCTTTTGAATCCAAGTTTTTTTGTTTAAACTCTTTCAATTCTCTTTTCTTCCTTATATTTCTTATTCGAACTTCCCCCCTATGATTTCCAAGTTGGGCCTGATTGTCAAATTGGACCTCATTTTTCATGTTGCTCGCATTCTCCTTTCTTGATTTCAAAACATGTCATATTTCAACATTAGGTCCCTTCTATTATTTTTTCGAATGCTCTTTCTTTTCTTTTCAAATTCTTCTTATCTTCAAACTTTCCTTCCCTTAATTTCTCTATCGATCTTGACTTAAAAAATTGGGCCCTAACTGCACCATCCTTCGCTGAGCTTTGCCTTGATTTTGAGATTGACCTCGATTTCCAACTTGGGGCCTTCTATCATCATTTGAACTATTCAAAATTTTCATTTTTGTTCGATGATTTTGTATTTTTTTACCTTCTCTTTGAGCTTCGGGTTGAACCTTGGAAGGCTATATTCTTTAATCAATCCAAATATTCAAAACAAATCCTTCTGTCACCAAAGTTCTTGAAATATTGGTTCAATTTGGTGATTGAGCCTAATCTTCTAAATCGGGCCTTCCCTCATTGAAAGATAGTGAGAAGGGGTCTTGATTATTAAATCAGACTCGATTTCAAGTCAACCTCCCTTGTGAACAAATTTTGTTCCCTTCTTTGATTTTCTTTAAATCCTCCTTGCATCCTTTAAAATCTTGCTCCCAAACATGAAGCCTTGCTTTCAAAAATATTTGGAGCTCGATTGTGATCGACGAGATTTTCAAAATCAGACCTTCGTTCCACTAAATGTTCATAATGCATCAATATTCCTACTCAGTTTAAAATTTTGATTCAAGCCTCCTCCTCGTGAACCCTTTCTCCAAGTCCATGACTGGGCCTGATGGCTAGATTGATCCATGCCTCTCCTAAAGATAATGAGAATGGGTCCTAATTTTTCAAAACCCCCTTTGCTTTCGAACTCTTCACACATGTGGAATTTTAAAAGTTCAAATTGGATTCTTTAACATATACATGTCACTTGTACATTAATGTTCTTTTAAAGCATGTCTTGTCTTAGCTCAATTTGATAATGCCATAACTCGAACCACCACCTTTTGAACTTACAAATAAATTCAATCTTTCCCTTTGGGTTTTTTGAATTAAAAGTTTGAAGTCGAATGTAAAAGCTCATTTGTTTGAATAGTATATGCACTAAAGTGATGATTGACTTCCCTTTGTAATGCTTGAAATTACAGAATAATTCAGTAACATTACAACCTAGAAATAACTACCTATCTATAATCTTTTCTAAACTAGGTACTCAATTATGAAAAGCTCTTGTTCACTTACCAAGTTTAATTGTTTAAATGAGCTAGTTAGATGCATTATTTGTTTTAGCTTACCATGCTATCCATATGCATTCACATTTTTGTTAGTTCGAATTTATTTAGCGATTGTATGCATCTTTGATAGATTTCTTCTTCCTATTATTGAAATTAGCATTTTCATCTAAGTGAGCACTTACGTGAGCTCTAATTTTCTTTGTTTTTCCCTGCAAATTGATTATGAGAAATCCCAAGTTTGAACTGCAAATCTCATCTAAAATTCAAATCTCTACGTTTACTACAACATCATGCACCTTAAGTGAAGGTTAACATCACCATCCTTAAAACTAGTTTTCATTTTGAATTGCTAGAAGGAAGTTATTAATCCATTTAATTCAATTGTTTGAGCTAAGCCCCACATGCCCTGTTTTTGTGTTGTGCTAACATGTAGGAATTTATAAATGGATACCAAAGCATACATCATGAGGAAGAAAGGAAAACAAGAGTAACTAATAACATGTCAATCAAAGGATTTGATTGAAATCATAGAGGTTATTGAGGAAACAAGGAAAGCATACCTCCACAACAATAAAAACATCAATTAAAAAGGATAAGAGACTTGTTAAGGGAAATAAACCAATCATGGAATCCCATAATACTAAATATTTTAAATTTCCTATTTATATAGATACCCCATACTCTACTAGAGTTTATGGGGCCCACACATGCAATGAATTGTTCTATTTGACCAAAGATGTGAAAGGGATCAAGGATGAAGAGAAATTGGATAAAATAGAAGAATAAGAACTCACCATAACACATAATTGGAAAAAGTCCTTCATATGATTTTCCTAGGACGCATGTCCCCCTTTTTGATAAATTAACTTTATAAAGTCATCCTAGGCATTTTATGTCCCCTAGATCCCTTTTTCCGCCTTAGCCCATGAGAATGGGTTAGGCCAGCAAAATTTCCACCATGGTGCCTTTATGAAAGGGGACATTACAACAATAGTTAGATATTCGATAATACCCTATGTAGAATTGATCATATATCTGATACAACATACAAAGGTAAGCAATAGGGGAATTGTGAATGACTAGGGGAAATGTGTTGGATCATTCACATCAATAGATCTCAACGCTTACTATTTAAATATGTCAAATGTTGAAATCTACTTCACCAGTGAGTGGTTGAGAGTCTTTATTCATAACCATAATTTCTATGAAATCCTCACTAATTAGTATGATAAAGGGAGGACTTTCAAAGATCTAAACAATAATCCTTTCCCCACCATACATCTCAGGTCAGGATACACATGGGGAACCCAATTGGTAAGCAATATCTATGGAGAGACAAATGCAACTCATGTTAGGATAGGTGGGGTTCCATTGGTGTATGAGATAACTAAAGGAGGAAAATTTTTCAACTGGGATGCTATCCTCTCTAACTCACTGCCAAAAGATATAGAAAAATCTTAGTTAGATGCAATCTTAGAAATCCCATAATTTTAAATGTCTTCCTACCTATTAGATGGGGTTTGTGATTCCAACACATTCATAGGGTTAAGTTGGTCTTGGTCCCCAGAGTAGTCCCATGTTCATGTCTATTTCAAGGACTTATGGAAGAACATGTATACATTTTAGTTTACACTTATATGTGATGGCTTCTTGGTGCAATTGTATGAGCTCATCTTTTGTAAACCTTTCCCAAGGATATATCCATAAGCTATAGAAGTACTGAAAGATGTTAGATATTGATACCTAGATGAATACTCCACCAATATTGGGACTTATGGTGTTACACAAGGACCTCATACACTTTCAACTATGTACCAAATAGGTTGATCATTTAGGAAATTGGATATTAGACTACTTTTCATGAATTTAATTCATGCCTAATCAAAAATAAAAAAATAAAAGTTGTGCCCAACTTATCCACTGTACATAGGCATGTATGTGCCAACATATTCTACTTGGGGAAATATGGAAGGAGAAAATTTTAAGGAATATCATTTTAAATTAGAACTCAAATGCGTGATCCTTGGGTATTATTGCAAAACATAGTGTTGGTATGAAGATCTCCTTCTCCAACTAGCATGAAGAGAATGAAACTAAAAAACCTCTCAAAAGAGCATTAACTTATGAAGAGGTTCTAAATAATCTGCAAGTTATTGTTGAGGAGAAAGAGTCAAGAAATAAAGAGGAAGATGAAATGGATACTATTGAGAGATGATCCCTTCAAGAGAAAATAAAATAACAAGAAAAAAGAAGATTGAAAGAATTAGAGAAGGCCAAAGTAGAAGTTGAGGCCAAAAGAAAAGAAACACTAAGAAAAGTTGTCAAGAAAGAGGAATTGGTAAAGAAAAAAGACATTGATGCTAAAGCCAAAGTTGAGTTATCAACAAATAAGGTAGAAGCGAAAAAGGAAAGAAAAATAAGATGTAGAGGCCAAGAAAAGAGAAGAAACAAAGAAGAAAGACAAAGTTGGTGTAGAGGGTAAGAAGTTGAAAGTTGAGACTAAAGCAAAAAAAATAAAGCTACAAGAGTTAGCTAAAAAAGAAGATGAAGAAAAATTTGAGGAGCATAAGAGCGTAGAAGAAAAATCTAGGAAGAAAAATCAAAATGATACTCAAGTAGAAGATGCAATATAGGAAGGGGAAGAGTTAGCAAAATAGACCAATGCCAATGAAGCCAACCTGGAGCAACAAGATTCTTTACGGATGGAAGAACTCTTCACTCCTCAAACCTTTCCAGTACCTTTGGTCCAAGTATGGTTGCAGGAGGTGATGGCCTTATTCCAATGCTAGTAAATGAATTTTCTAATCTAGAATTTTTTTCATTTGATAAATAGAGGAAGAAAGTGATAAGATAGAAACATAAAAGAAGGAGAATCAACTTGGATTTATAAGTGATACTAACCACTGAGACTATGGTGATGAATACAATAAATTTGAGTTTATCTTCCTCTACTTCTGTTGGTTTAGCTATTGCACAAGCTAATGTACATAAAACTATTAATGTAGAGAACAAAATGAAAGAATATGAAAGAAGAAATCACAATGTTGGAAAACCAAGTTAACTACTACAAATCAAGCAAGTATTAGACTTTAGATTTTATTGACTATGCTTTCAAAGTGAAAAATGAACTAAATTGTGTACATAGAGAATTCTATGATAGAACACAGCATGTGCAAGCCCATGGTCAAGGTATAGTTGATGTCACGACCCTTGTTCAAGCATGGGAACTTGCCTATCAGTAGGCTCAATTATAATTTGATAAAGTTAGGGACTGATAGTCCTCCCTAGAGGAAATCCCTACAAAAATTTCTATCTTCACCGTTGAATCCCTTGAAGAGATGGATTTTGGCATGAGATATTGGAAATAAGCAACTCATAATGCTCTCAAGGGAATTACACATGAGCTAACATATTTTGATTTATTTTGGTAGGTTATAGAGAATATGGAAAATAATTTCCATCTGTCCTCTTTTGAACCAAAAGACATTTTCTTTCCACAAGTGTAGGTATGTAAGGACCTGAATGTTTATATTATCACAAACAAAAAATATATCAGCTCTCTATTTGAACTTCGTGAAGAAACCACCCAAAAGTTTATTGAGGCTCCTACCAAGGACATAACATTGATCAAAACTCTAATGCGAAGCTATCCCGAGTTGAAAAATCGCCGACACTGACAGGGTTTGAGCTCCACAGGACAGGCCTAGGCCCAGGGTTCCCGTCCATGGAGGGGTTTGGCACCCCCCATGCATCCCCTACGCCTCCTCCGTCGATCTCTCCTTTTGAGGCTTTCAATAGGCTTTTGGCTGGACTCCCGCAGCAGAGAAACACGGAAGCTGCGAAATTTGTGAAAAAACTGGACGATATCCCGGTGATCTCTCTCCCTCCAGAAACCCCGATCTAGGTTGCTCTGTCATTTGCCGATCGGGCTCTCATTGGCCAGTTCACGGGGCTATGGCCGTCCCCAAAATCCACCGAAAGTTGGGTCAACAGAAACTGGGCGCTGTTGATCAAAGAAAGCGTCACTTCTTACTTTCTGGGGAGAGGATACTTCCTCTTCGAATTCACATCAAAGGATGACAAAGACCTGATCTTCCAAAATGGCCCATACTTCATGGGCCCTCAGGGTCTGTACTTGAACAAATGGACCCTAGACTTCGATCCAGCAGTAGATGTGCCCAAAGCAGTCCCGGTGTGGGTCAGGCTCCCAAATCTCCCAGTACACTGTTGGAATGGGGACTCCCCGAGACACATTGGAAACGCCCTGGGGAAGTTTATAGATCGAGCGAACAATAAGGATCAATATGACTGTGCCAGGATCTGTGTAGAAGTAGATCTGGAGGTGGGTCTACCAGAGGCCATCACATTAAAGGTCGGAAGCTGGACGCACCTACAGAAACTGGACTATGAGCAGCTACCCTTCAAATGCCGGAAATGCCATGTTTATGGCCACTTCGCCAGAGACTGCCCGACCAACAAAGAAGTTGTGCAGGGAAAAGAGGATGGATGGAACCAAGTCAAGCGATCCAAATCCATTCTCAAGAATCAGAAGCCAGGGGGACCTAATGGCAAGGGACCCCATCAGGCCATAGCCCAGTAGATCCCTCTCAATCCTGTTCCAGGAAATAAGTTCGGTCCTCTAAGCTCACAACCAGAGAACACACAGGAGGTCACGGTCCAAAAGGAGACAGAAGCTTCCCTAGATATCGAGACCCAAAAAGCAGCTCCTTCAAGTAAAGGCACCTCCTCAGCCTCCCACAAAGGAACAAGTGCTGAAGATCCTCAAGGTATGACTATAGAAGACGAGGAATAAGAGCAGGAAACGGACGAATCAGAGGAGGAAGGAGAAATAGGAGAGTCCCAAACCTCGGTAAGGAGATCTCTAAGAGGCCGGAAAACTGACAAGGAAAAAAGGGAGCAGGAGACCTACAAAGAAAAACTTTAGGGCAGCCAACCAACTTTGGAAAAACTGCTAGCCCCAAAGACTAAGACACTGAAAAACCAGCCCCAAGGCTCCAGGGGAGCCCTCTAGAAACAAAAATAATGAAGGTCATCTCCTGGAATTGTAGAGGTATGGGGTCCAAAGTAAAGGAAGAAGCCATCAGAAGCTTAATCAGAACAGAAACCCCAGACATACTTCTCGTCCAGGAGACAAAGCTGGAAGACATAGTCTTCCTTCAAGCAAGCAAGAAACTTTGGATAAAAAGTGAAGCAAGAGCCATCCCTACCCGGGGGGCCTCAGGAGGGATCGGTACTCTTTGGAATGGCAACAAATTTACAGTTCTATTGGAGGTTTGGAACACTCATTGGATGCTATTGAAAATGCAAAATTTGGACACTAAGGAAACCTTTTATCTTTTCAATGTTTACTCTTCAGTCAATGCTGGGGAAAAAAAAGACTGCTGGGACTCTATTCGACGCCAAGAAGATCTGACAAAACTGGAAAATATAATTATTGTTGGAGACTTCAATCTCACTCTTCATCCTTCTGAAAAAAGAGGAGGCAACATAGTCCGAGACCCGACAAGGGAATGGGTGGAGGACATCATGCAGGACTCGGACTTGCTGGATACCAAACCTTCTTTTGGTAAGTACTCTTGGTCTAATAAAAGAGTGGGCCTTGGAAATATTGCTGCCAGGTTAGATAGATTTCTCATTCAAAGCTCCTATTTGATGCTAGGTTTAGAGCCTAGAATGCATATCCTTGCCAATAGTGTCTCGGACCATAAGCCCATAAAGCTAGAACTCCTAGCTCACCATGATCTAGGCCCCATCCCCTTTAGATTTAGCCCTCTATGGATAAAGGAGCCAGACTTTATACAAACTGTCAAGGATTGCTGGATAAGACTGTCAATGGATCGCCTTTCTATATATGGGAGGAAAAGCTTAGAAGGGTAAAAGGAGTTCTAAAAAGATGGGCCAAAACTCTGCCCAATCCGGTCACAGAAAGGAAATCCTCTAAAGCCGCTCTTGCCTCCCACCAATCTTGTATGGATAATTCTATCCTCACAAAGGAGTTAATAGATCAAGAAGCTCAGCTGCAACAGAGCTATCACAAGGCCTGCTTAGCTAAAGAAGAGTATTGGAGATTAAAATCTCGCAATCTCTGGCTCAAAGCAGGGGATATGAACACTGTTTTTTTCCATAAACAAGCCCAGGTAAGGAAATGCTTCAACACCATTTCAAATATTAAAGTGGACATCGATACCCATAAGGACTTTGATCACATAAAGAAAGCAGCCTTTTCTCATTTTCAAGACTTGTATAGAGAGGACAAAGAACCAAACCAATATCCAGATTTGTTAGACGTTATACCCAATGTAATCTCTCAGCATATGAAGGAAAATCTTGAGGCCAAAGTCACTAAAGATGAGGTCAAAAAGGATCTGTTTGATATGGATCCTGATAAGGCCCCTGGGCCGGATGGATTCTCTACCAGATTCCTTCAAGCCTGCTGGCCGATTGTTGAAAAAGATCTTTTCAAAATGGTACAGAAGTCTAAAAACACTCAGAAAATAGGTGGCATCACAAACTCTGCTTATTTAGCCCTCATACCCAAGGAAAAAGGTGCCAACAACTTCAGCAGATTCCGTCCGATTTCCCTATGTAACATTGGATACAAAATAATCACTAAAGTAATTGCAAATAGGCTGAAGCGCATTCTTCCAAAAATAATTCCTGAGAATCAAGGAGGTTTCATTCAAGGTAGGCAGATCGTGGACAATTACATCCTTGTTCAAGAGGAAATTCATTCAAGTCTTCACCGAAAAGAGCAAGGTATGGTGGTCAAACTCGACTTAGCAAACGCTTTTGATCGAGTAAATCACAGTTTTCTTTTAAACGTTATGAGCAAATTTGGTTTTGGAGAAAATTTCATAAAATGGATCCGGGCATGTATCTCGGAGCCATGGATTGCCCCACTAGTAAACAGAAGAGCCACTGATTTTTTCAAAGCTTTGAGAGGACTTAGGTAGGGGTGTCCTCTATCCCCTTTTCTTTTTTTCATCCAAGCCTCTGTCCTCAGCTTCCTGTTGGACAAAAAAATGTAAGATCGAGACATAAACGGACTGTGTATTTCCAGAGGGGTCAAAAACATTAATCACACCTTATTTGCGGATGACACTCTGCTTTTGGGTTCTACCTCTCTCTCCTCAGCCTTAAAATTCAAAGTGGTTTTGGATTAATTCAGTGAGGCCTCAGGCAACGTTATTAATAAGAGCAAATGCCACATCTACAGCTGGAATATTACGCCTAGATTTCTTTCTGCCATTTCTAGATGTTTGGGGTTTGCAGCCTCATCTTCTTGGTCCTCTTTTAAATACTTGGGCCTCCCTGTAACATATAAGAGACCTGCAAGCAAAGACTGGCTCCCCCAGCTGGAAAAATTCAAGTCTAAGATTCAAGCCTGGGGTTACTCCTGGCTAAATTCTGCTGGCAAATCCGTCCTAATCAAATCTATGCTTACTAGCCTCCCTCTATTCCACTTCGTTGGACTTCTTGCTCCGGCAACCATTTTAAAAAAAATGGAAGAGTACATTCGGAGGTTCTTTTGGAAGGGAGGAAAACAAAACAAAAATAAGACCCCCCTTATCAGTTGGGAAACCATCTCCAAGCCGGTGTGCGAGGGTGGTCTAAACTTCAAAAATCTATGTCAGCAGAATGTGGCAATGGCGGCGAAGATTATTTGGAAGATCATTGCGCCCAAGCCTGGCTGGGCCCAGTTGGCTCTCTGGAAAAAATATTTCAGAGGACCCCGATCCAGATGTCTAGAAAATGTGATTCAAATTCCCAACTCGACATTTCTCAATCTGTATGCTAAAGCCGCCCCTCTAATTACTACACACTCCTACTGGATCCCAGGTAATGGGAAAAAAATCAACATTTGGACAGATAAAATCATGAATAAGGAGCCAATAGAAGACAGAGCCTCCATTAGATCGTTGCGTTGCTGGATGGATAGAGAGGGACTGCGATCGCTGTGGGATATCTCATGTTGGAACAACTCGGAATGGACATGATGGAAACCCATCGAAGTGCCGGACCATTTGACCACCGAATGGACCACACTGCTTGATCTTCTTCATGGTTTGGCGCCCACGCACGCAAGGAAAAAAGATCGGAAAGGTTGGGGGCCGAATGTCAGAGGTTATGCCGTCTCCCTGGGATACATCAAGCTAAACGAGAGGCCATACGCCCCCCCCGACCCATCTCCTTGGCAAGGGGTCTGGCGTTTTCCTTCATGGCCCAAAGTAGACTTTTTTGCCATGGAAAAATCTTAACTTATGATTATTTGCAGAGGAAAGGTTTCTACGGTCCCTCCATCTGCTCTTTGTGCAATGAAAACTCAGAGACAACAGTCCATCTAATACTAGAATGCAGCTTCTCCAAGCAGATTTGGTCTTTCTTTGTCCAAGATATGGATCCCAATTTTGTGCTTCCTAGCTCCACGGCCGATCTCTTCTCCAATTGGACAGTCAGATATCCTGGCCCTCCCTCTAAAAACTAGATAATCAAAGCGGCATGGGCGGTTCTCCCAAAGGTTACTTGTTGGCAGATATGGTTAGAACGCAACAGAAGAGTCTTCAGAAATATAAAGCAGAATCCCAAGAACTTAGAAATCAATATCAAAGGTCAAATAAAGGAATGCTTGACCGACATAAAAGACGACTCCAATCTCAGTCAACAGGATATTGCATGGGGATCTACTCTAGATATATAGTTCCCCCCAGTGGTCAGAAAAGCCCCCACTAGTAAAGAGTGGCATTTAAGGAATTATGAAACTGACTTTCAAGAATGGATCAAAACGCAAGCAAGACATTCCCTCTTTTTTGATGAAGCAGCAAAAGGCAATCCGGGCAAAGCTGGTGCAGGAGGTGTTGTTGTAAACCCATTTGGGGATAAAATCCATTCCTATGCTTGGGGACTTGGTTATTCTTCCAGCATCCAAGATGAGGCCTTGGCCCTCTTCCAAGGCCTCAAGATCCTCAAAGATTTAAACATAAATGAAGCCAATGTTATAGGTGACTCCCAGATTATTATAAACGCAATGGTTTCCAATTCCCCAACTTTGGATCTTAATCTATCAAGGCTGATAATTAGAATCAAAAGATTGGGAAACTCTTTTCAGAATCTGCAGTACTTTCATGTGTTGAGAACTCATAATAAAGAGGCGGACATCGAAGCCAACAAAGCTGCCTTCCTCTCTGTCGGGGTCAAGATGAAAGACGAAGAAGAATCATGGGAACCCATTCCTTAAGCTGTTTGCTGCCATGTTTTACTGCTTACTTTTAAACAAATTTGTTTGTACCTGCAAGTGGGGGAAAATCACTGAAATCGAGTCTTTGAGTCCCTCATCAAGGAAGAGATCTTCAAGCATCAGCTGCACCCACGTCCTTAGCAGTGAGAAGCAACAGGACAAAGAAACCACCAATGTAATCAGATTTTCGGCATTCAGGCCAAGATGAATATAAACGCCCCATAACCGTTTCTGTTAAAAAAAAAAACATTGATCAAAACTCTACCATCTAAGATGGAGAAATTTGAAAAAGGAACGAGGTAGAGTATTTTCCCCACGGATATGCATTGAATCAAACTTTTGAGTCATATAATACTTATGTACGAAGAAAAATAATAGAAAGATATGAAGCTTCATTAATCCAAGTGAGGAAATATTCTAGAGGAGGGGATTCAAACAACTAGGGAGGGGTTCTGAACATTCAAGAAGGGTAAATTTCTTAATCAGGGGAACATGAAAATTCAACAAAGGAACCCAATAGGAAAGAAAGGGAATACAAAAATCATCGAGATGTACCAAAAGAATGTATTTTTTTCCTCCTTTTCTTTTGTATAAGTAAGAGAAATTAGATAGTACAATAGCTTTTTGCTTCTGTAATTTTGTAAACTCTTTTAGAAAATTATTGAATCAGAATCCATTGCTACCAAAGCTTTTTTTGAGACAAACTTTAGTTTTGAAGCTTATGACTTGTAGAACCTTTTTTGTTAGTTTACTAAGTTTTGGAATGGTTTAAGCATTTTCTTTTACAATGTAGACTTTTCTCATGTATGAGCAATTTGTCTTTTTTTAATTTATCTTACAAATTGTTTGTCTATATCTATATGCATAGGTTGGTCCTCGGGGTCAAGTGGTTATTTATAGGTATAATACACTATAGGTCACGAGTTCGATTATCTGCACATTGAAGGAAAAATGTAGTCAATTGTTCATTTGAGACTTCAAATATGTTATGCATCTGGTTATTTAAATTTCTACTTTTATTTTCCTAGTAAATTTTGTTAAAGATATAAAGCAATAGTATATTTGGTGCTATGTTTATCTCCTTGGTTTTGTTAGTTTATCCTGTGCAATATTTCTCCTTTTACATATTATATTAGTTGCATCTCATTTATTACATCACATGAAAACCTAAACGGTGGACCACGTCGCAACTTGTAAGCCCCTCAAAACTAGTAAAAGGTTGTCGGGCCATAATTTGGATGGATTCCCTATTCCAAACAATGTAAGGTCTAATTGGGACCTTTCATTGGGGAGAATCCCAACTCATTGTACATGGCCATTTATCCATGACAATAAAAGGAAGGTACATTGGTGATTTATATCAATACCTCATGCAAAACATGCCTGCCCCATGGTTCTACATACATAGAACACTTCAATATATACAAAGTTTCTATATGACAACCACCTTTTATGAACTAAACTTCTCAAGACATTGATGATGTTATTGTGAACTACAATGTAAGAAGGTTTGAATTACATAAGATAGTAGCTAGAGTAGTGGATTTCCTTACTCCAATGTGATTTCATGGCTAGTTGACCACATAGATGCAGAAATGTGAAAGTTAATGTACCATAATGGCTAGTGTATCACATGTTATGAAGTGAGTAACCCTAAAGTGTATTATAAGATTCCATGAGTTGAAAAATACCTACTAACAATAGGATCAAATAGGTTGCATAGACACACAACCTATGATATTTGAAAGATTGGTGGAATAAGACAAGCAACTCAAGTTAAGAGATATGAGATGTACCTCTCCATCAATCTAAAGGGCCTAGTCCAAGACATTGTGGTCCTTATAGGTATATTATAAGGAGATAAGGATTGATCCCACTTGAAGGAATCATGTGTCCTATAATGTATAAAGTATTCAATGAGGGAAAAATATTCAATTGGGTCATCATCCTCTCACATACCCTGAATGAATCCCCGAGGAAGGCCAAATCAACTCTAGAAGGTATCAAACTAGAATTCTACATGTCTTCATATATCTATCTTATTATTCATTCTTATTACATATATATTTGTCCATATGGATTTGGTTACTATATTCCAGATATTTTGGATTATTCTTGTGTGAGTGAACTTTGTTCGTCTCATATAAACGAATATATTCCCTACAATAGTTCAAAACTAAAACAACGAGAGTCTTGTTGTGAACCTATACTTCAAGATCATGTGGGGGCACAAACATGCCATACACTATGGACAATTTTTTGATCAATTCATAGTCCCACTATATGAATTGATCTTTGGGAGAAAGTGCTCCAAACTTTCAAAGATTCTATGAAGGTCTTAAAGATTATGGGAGATTTCCACATGCATGAGAGGTCAACTTATGTTAGGATATATGACAGCACAAAACCATGTCACACCTTGCCAAAGCATGTCCCTCATAGAGTAGTGCTCATTTAATAAAGTTGAAGTTGATGTCTATTGGATGTGAGCTATCTTCACTCTATGATTGATATCTATATTGTGATGAGTTGTGATTTTGAATTATTTATTGGCATTTACACCTATCATTTATATGGTTTGTAAACTTGGTATTGGAACATGATATAAATAAACGATGTTTAGCTATCTTGCATATCTAATTGTTATTTGGTATTGTATGAACTAAATCATATAAACTATTCATACTTTCATATTTATCTAATGTTATGTTCCAATTCCTTTTCTATTTAAAATTGCTCATAGTACTAGGATCATTCTTGCATCTTACTTTCTAAATTAAAAATAAACACCACATAAAATTAATAAAACCTTCAAATGAATTTGGTAGTGATTGACACAAATTGGAGTTTTTTCCAATAAAGGGTGGGACTCACATTTTGAGGATTTTATCTTAGCAAACCCGTGTGTGTTGACGAGGGTCAAAAGAATGCAGAACAAATTTTGTTAGAAGGTGGGCCTTTCCCTTTTAATAGATAATACTAATGAAGATATTGAATTCCAAGAAAGCTTGAGCAAGCAGGAACCTTATCCATGATACACTTTGTTTCCATAAACCTACGAGTTTAACCAACGTGAATATGAGTTTGAAAGGAAATGATCATTTTTTCTACTTATATTAGAAATCCTTCATAATCATTTCAAAATATTACCCAAAATTTACATAGGCAAGATGAAATTTTCACCTACGATTTTTGTGAGTTACGACCCTATATACATCATAGGTGGGAATTGAGGGAAATAACTCATGAGGGATTTATTGAAATTCCTTTGAAGACCTTGCTTTTGAAATTGATAATATGCCTCCTAACACTACAATAAAATAGGTCATTAGGTTTGATCTTAACACTGAATTGTAGTGCGTTTTTTCCAAGTTGAAGCATTTTCTTGGCACATAAGTTGAAGTTAAACTGCTTTTTATATTTAGTACTAGGTTTAATGTTGGATTTAGAATTGATTGTCTATAAATTAAAATTTATGGCTATAAAAATGAAAATTGGTTAAAAAAATGGTAAGGAAATGCTAGGATTTGAACCTAGATCACTTGCCAAAAGGCATGATCTTTAGTTGAGCTACCTTCCCACAAATCTATGCCATTAAAAGTACAGATCTGAATTGAAACTAGACTAACCTAGTTGTGCAAATTAAAATTTATAGAAATAGAAACTAAAAATGGTAAAAGAAACAAAATAAAAATGGAAAATGGTAAGGGGATGCTAGGATTTGAACCCAAATCCACCAAAATAAAAGAAGTCTACTTGAGATATATTCCTACAAAAATCTGCTATTAAATATGAATTGAAATTAGCTTAAACTATGCATGCAAACAAGTGAATATTGTAAATATGAAATAAATATCAACATTCATTATAAAAAAAGTAAGTAATGAGAGATAGACGGGTGTCGGGATTTGAACCTATATCTCCTTTTGATATTGCAAGGGCCTTCCTTAGGCCACACCCATGAACTAGGTCTATGCATTAAATAGACCCTCCAAGATGCCATTTTTTTTCTTCTTTATCCATTAAACCTACAACAAGAAAACAATAATAAACATTAGCAAATTAATAAAGGAAAAGGAAAATAAAAAAGGAAGGAAGTAGGAGAAGGGGAGGCAAAATCCATTACCTTCCTCATGGAGGTTCCTCCATGAAACCCTAAACCTAGAACAATAAAAGAACAATAAAAGTTAGCAAATCAATAAAGTAAAAGAAAAATCAAAGAAGAAGGAAAGAAGTAAAGGGAAGGGAGAGCTATTATCTTCATCATGTAGGTTCCTCCATGAAACCTTAGCCTTCATGCATGAAACCTTAAACCACAACAATAAAAAAACAATAAACATTAGCAAATCAATAAAGGGAAAAAAAAAGTAAAAGAGAAAGAAAGGGGGAGAAGGAAAGGAAGAATCCATTACCTTCCTCATGGAGGTTCGTCCATGAATTTGAAACCTTGGCCTCCATGAGGATGAAACCCTAATAAAGAAAGGAGAAGAGTGGATAAGAGAAGAGAGAAAGAGAGGAAGTGGGAAAAGAATGACATAATAGGGTTTGAGGGGTTTTGGTGAGGGAAAATAAGAGATTTTAATTAAAATAATAGAAATACCCTCACAATTACGAGGATTGCAATAAGTGGCTTCTTTGTAACCCTTGATATTTTTAAAATTTATTTTTGAAAATCCCCCCCCCC
>ML782725.1:857667-882036 GCA_009831015.1 Picea engelmannii
CCCAACAATGGTCAAGTGGATTAGTGTAAGATCCAAGCAGTCATCAGAAATGAAAGGAACCTAATGCATATATAAGAAGGTTATAACAATTAAATATGACACATACCATGATACCTCAGACCAATTACCTCATGGAGCAAGAGCCCTCTCCGATGCAAGTCCAGGCCGGTGGTGATGGAAGTTGCTACTGCTGACAGGAAAAATCTGACGAAGAAGAAGAGATATGGGCCCTCCAGGGCCATGCTCAAGTCAATCCGCTCTCGGTACTCCATGCCTAGGACCATGTGGGCCTCGAGACATGATCTCCTAGTTATCCCTAGATATCGGGGATAACAGGTCTTCAACCCAAAGTTGGAGTTTCTCCATTCTTGATTCACCTTCCTTGTGTCCTCATCATGAATTTCATGGGATGCATTTTCACTTTCAGATGTCTTCTCTGTTATGAAATTTTTCAATACTTCCATGATCTCCTCTTTTAAACCATCCATCTTTGCCTCCAACTTAGCTTCCATCTCTTATAGTTCATCTTTTGTTTCTATCTTCTTTTGTAAATCATTTATGTCCCTACGCATTTAGTCACCTTCATCAAGAGTCCAAGTAGGATTGTCTGGAGGCCTATTTGGTGTAGAAGTTCCGTTTTGGGGTGGCATGTTGGCCAAGTATCACTTTTGAACCTTGATTTTGAGGTGGTTCTGCTAGACAATCTTTCTTCTATTGTATCTCCCAAGTTTCAGCCCTTCTGGGTATGAAAATTTATTTTATGTAGTTCTCTGATATTTCTTCTCTGCAATGCCACAGGTCTAATCAAAATTGGATGTGCCAAGTGGAATTTACGGTAACTTCCCCACAACTTGCTGATTTTTGTCCTTTCCAGGATATCTCACTTGTAAAATAATTGATATAAATATATGAAACTTGTACCAGAAATACTACAGACTGTCCACTATCCATTGAAACTAGTCCCACTCAATTTGGATACTATAGGAAAAAGTTATGATTGTTTTACCTGGAACACCTTCTTGAGACTAGTCAATAGGACTAGTCAGATACCCTATCTTCCACAGGGTGTATATACAAGTTTAAGATGACCCAGAAGCTGAAATTTTTACCACAGATACCTTACTAATTTCTATGAATATCCTCCGGATTTCAGGGTCTGAAATGTTACATAAATTTTTTTATATAAAAAATTACGCAATGACTCAGTTCAGGATGATTCCAGAACCCTATCTTGTACAGGCTATATCTATGAAAGTGTAAGGCCTCAAGAGCTGAAATTTTAACCCAACATACGTTGATCCTTCTACTAAATATCCTCCAAGCTGTTCCTTCTGAAACGTTGTATAAAAAAATTTATAGTGAAAATTCCAAGGTGTCTCAGATGTAGCAGCGAAACCCCAAGACCTTGAGCTTTGATACCATATGTTAAGAACCAAATATCAGTATAGCATAGAAAAACATCAAAAAAAGTACTCAACGCCTTGAAAAAGAGATAATTTCAGATAATAAGCCTCTTCGAGGGGGCAACCTCCTTTTACCCCACTTAAATGTTCAAGTACAAGATGATTCCAAATGAAAATGTCTCCTTGGTATATATAGGAGACTAGGAGGTATAATTACAACTAATGGAATAAAGCCGACATAAATAAAATAACATTACTAATGTAATATGCCCTAATTAAGGGGTAATGAGCCAATATTAGGGCTTAACATTTAAAACCTTTTATGAGAAATCAGATCAGGTGATTATAAATGATCAAGTTGAAACTGCTAGTCTTTTTGATCGTTTTGTAAAAATTGAGGATACAGAGCTAATAGAGAGTCCCTGCACAAAGCCAGAACTATGGGAGGTTCTAAATTCATTTTCCAAATATAAGAGTCTGGGACCCGATGTGTGGACTGTGGAGTTCTTTATCCATTTTTTTGATTTAGTGGGAGATGACTTACTAGCTCTGGTGGAGGACTCCATGTTGTGGGGATCAGTGAATACATCATTAAATGAGACCTTCCTGACACTTATTCCAAAAGTAAATAATCCTATCTCCTTCGGGGATTACCGACCGATTGTCCTATGTAATTTGTGTTACAAGTTGATTTCAAAGATTATTTCTAATAGGATAAATCCTATCCTATCTTGGTCGTTGTTGGAGGAACAACTAGGATTTATTAAAGGTAGATAGATCTTGGATGCAATTGGAACGGCTTAGGAATGCTTGCATATTATAAAGGTCAAAAAATCAAAAGTAATGATTTTAAAGTTAGATTTGAAGAAAACCTATGATTGTATAACTTGGGATTTCTTGCACTTGATTCTTATCCAATCGGGTTTCAACATTCTCTTCACCAATTGGATTTTAAGCTGTGTGACTAGTGAAAATTTTTCAATTCTGATAAATGGGGAGACCTCCCAAATGTTTAAGAGTGGAAGAGGACTTCGACAGGGCTTCCCGTTATCGCCTTTGTTATTCATACTTGTTATGGAAGGTCTTAACTTACTACTAAAAAAGGGAAAGGAAGAAGGGGAGCTATCTGGGGTAAAGATTTCAAGGTTAGTGAAGATCTTACATTTGTTCTTTGTGGACGATGTATTAATATTGACGGCTGCATCTGTTGAGGAGTGGTTAGAGATAAAATTAATCTTATCATCCTTCTATAGGGCCTCTGGTTTGTGTATAAATTGGTCTAAATCTATCTTTTACTATTCTGGAGTCTTTGGAGAGACTTTAGAGAATTTAAAGGATCTGTTTCCCCACAGTTTTGAGGAACTTTCCAAAGGCTTTCGGTACATTGGATATTTTCTAAAGGCTAATGCTTATAAACTGACGGACTGGAGATGGCTCCTCTCTAAAATAGAAGAAAGAATAGGATTTTGGTGTAAAATATGGTTGTCACTTGGGGGACGATTTACACTAGTTAAATCGGTGCTCAAAGGTCAACTTGTATACTAGATGGCATTGGCCGATATACGTACTTCCATTTTTTTAAAAAATCGGAGTTTGATGTTTAACTTTTTGTGGTCAGGTGATGTGGGAAGAAGCACCTCCACCTGTGTAGCTGGGAACTCATAGCAAAGCCTAAGAATTTGGGAGGATGGGGTATTCAAAACATATTTCTATTCAATAGTGCATTGGCCGCAAAATCATTGTGGCACGTTTGGGTGTGGATCAAGGTGATAAAGGATAAGTACATCCCCCATTGCTCCATAGTTGCTTGGATAAAGTCGACAATAACTTCTGTTTTGTCTGCCTCGCAGACTTACCATAATTTGTTGAAATCATTACACTTGATTACTCATTGGCTCTGTTGGAGACCGGGTTTGGGCCACTTGGTGCAAATTGGTCTAGATAGTATTTTGGGTTTGGGGGAGGCCTCATTCTTTTCAAGCCATCTCCTATATGAATTAATAAGGAATCATGTGGTATATCTTTATCAGTCTTTCGGAGTAGGTAGGCTAGGATTATAATCCGATTATTGGAAAACAGGTGAAGAGGTTGGTCTTGTCGGGATCCTAGCAGAGGAATGGGAAGTATTCCGCAAAAAAATGAGTAGCGCGGGGATACAACTACAAAATACTGATGATGTGCTCATTTGGTCGGGAGGAGATAGATCGGGAAGCATTTCTGTAAAAAAATTATATCTCGCCCTTGCAAACAAACTTTGGCCAACTGGTGTCGGGGGATGGAGAAGACACATGTGGAAATGGGATCTGACACAAAATATAAAACTCTTTATTTTGTTATATGTGGAGAATATAATTCTTACCTGGGACACTTTGCAAAGGAAGGGATGGCAGGGACCAAATATTTGTTTTTTATGCTTCAAAGAGGCCGAATATGTGTTTCACCTTTTTGTTTCTAGTAGTTTTTATCGGGAGGTGTGGAACAAGTTTATCAAAGAATTTGTTATTATGACTGCTTGGGAAGGAAGTTGTTTAAGTGATTGATTTGAGAATTGGCATAAAAATGAGGCATCTTACCTAACGCTTCCTTTAATCATTTGCTGGTTTGTTTGGCTAGAGAGGAATAAATATATTTTTGAAGGAAGCAAACCATCGACCTTCTCTGTTGTTTCAAAAGTTAAAGCCCTTCTTCCCTCGGTGTCTCTGGTTAAGAAAGTAAAATCCTGCATTACTCAGTCCCCTTGTCTTATTACTCCAATAGTGTGTTGGTTCGATGAGGCAACACACTTAAGCGATCATAGGTGTGGGGCGGGAGGCCTTATAAAGATTAGTAAAAATTCAGTCTATAAGTGGACCTTCAGTTGTGGACAGGGGACAAACACAAGGGCCAAACTGCTGGGAGCATGGGTGAATCTTTTCTTAGCGCAACACTTGAATTTTGATGTGTTCCAGGTAATTGGTGACTCAAAGATCATTATTGAGTGGCTGAAGGACATAGGAAAACTATAGATCGCTTCCTTGATGGGTTGGATGGACATAATAAAATTACTAAAAAATATGTTTAGAGCGATCCTCTTCACCCATGTCATCAGGGAGCTAAATATGGATGCGGATTTCCTCTCGAAAAAGGCACTTTCAAAGACTGAAGGCAAGTTAGAATTCAACCGGCGGGTTGATGGAAATGAGGGGCATACCCTTTCCATAAATATTTTTTAAACTAAGCTTGTCTTTTCTGGTTTTTTCACATCACTGGTGATCCTGGAGGTCAGGCCCAAGTAAAAATTTGTATCATTGCTGCTGGAGGACATCTTATCTCTTTTTTTGTAGTTCTTTGTGTTTGGATCTCATCCTATGGAAAGAATCCTATGTCTCCAGTTTTTGGGGCTGAATAGAGATGTGTGATTTTTAGAAAATCCTTAGTGTTTATGGCTTCTCTTAGAAATCTCCTTTTTGTAAAGGCTCTGGTATATGAATATAATCAAGAGGTAGGTGTGCCAAGTAAGACCATTATCGAAGATGATGTAAAGTGCACTTATTTATATTTACTAATATAAAGAACAATTTTTCTGTTGAAAGAATACAAGCAGTGTAAAATGTTATAAATAATATCAAACTATAGAGTACATACCATGAGGATCATAAACAAATAAATATTTTTTTTTAAGATATAATTCATTTGTGAGAATAATATAAACCATGATTTTGGATCCATGTTAGCTCCCTTTCAATCATATAGTATTTATAAACAAAATTATATCCATGAAGATACACTAGTGCTATAACTTATCTAAACAAGCATAACTCCAATTAGATGCATGACTTAAAAACACAGTGTTGTTAACACAATGATAATGTTAGCAAAAAGAGACACATTAGTGGAGTTTTGTAGCTCCTTTAGTTTCATAACAAGATGGGTATTTAAAAAAATTGTGGCAACTTAGAGGCCTTGCAAATATGAACTTGGTGAAGAAATTAGAACCCCAATGAAGCATATTGTTTAGAGTTAATGATGTTTCTAATACTGGCATGCCAATGTTGACACACATAGCCATATTGTCCTAGTTTGGTAGTTGATTATGATTTCTCAACCATGTAGGATTTTGAAACAAAATTTTGGTCACTAAAAGACCCACTTATTGTAAACTTTTAAAACAAGACTAACCTTAAAATCAATCTACAATTTGACAATTAAAGAACATCACTAACAACATTATAAATGAGACAATTGTTATCAATATAATTTTATGTTTAAGTTATTATTTTTATTTATGAGATGATATTTATATGTCTTAAGAATATTAAGAATGATAGGGGTGGCAGGGGTGAGGAGTATTATATTAGATATTGAGGGAAAAACATAAATAAATTTTACATGGGGCCTAGGAACATCCACAAATAATCAATCCAAGACATGTTCCCTTCTCAAAAGTTTCCTCCTTGTGAAGGAATCTAACATACAATCTTTGATTTCCATTGGAGACTCAGGTGTCATTGTCAAATTGATGGTTATGAAATCAACTCTAACAGATAATACGTTAGCCTTGACCATTGCTCGAATGAACAAGGAGGTTAAAAGTATGAACATCGTCTCATTCTTTGAATTTTTGAGAGATCTTAATTCTTAGGTTGATTTGTTAGCTAATGAAGCTACCTCACTTAGCTAGGGGGTCTTGAAAAAACATGGGGGGTGTTTTCATTGTTACATTCCCTAAGTATCCAAGGTATTTAATCCTAAGCCATGTCTCATCTTCATTAATTAAAACATGTTCCAACAACTATCATATCAATTGTCAAGCATGAGGAGGGGATATGCAAGGATGCGATCCCAACTCATATGCATGTGAGAGTTATTTTCCATCATGTATTTTGAATCCTTCTTAATGGTTTCTCTTTTGTGAGGGGGGACTATGGAGAAGACTTGGGTTGGATTTCAAAGAAACTTTGGGAGTATTATCAACTAGATTTGAACCCACCTAGTAAGAGCTCTCTTTGATCTCTAACTAGTTTATTGGGAATTTGGACTATAGGTCACAACAATTGAGTGTATTTTGCAGATAATTTCTAGAGTTCCTTGGTTGTTTTAACATATTTGGATTTTGATGTATGAAATTTGTCTTGGGGTTCTAAGTCCAAATATAAAGAAGGTTTTCATGTTGTGTCTTTCTCTTATTCCATTCTCTTTTAGTGCCCACTTCTTTGGCTCTTTGTATACCATCAACAAATAGACTCTATCACTATGTGCACTAGTTTTTATAGGCCTGGGATATGTCATTCTAGTCATGTGGGAATATAAATCTCTAGAAGTGTTGTGTTTTAGTTGTATTGTTGCTAGGATCGTGGAATTTAGAACCTTCCCTATTTGCTAGAATTAGCTCTAGTTAGTTTGATACAATTTGACTTTTTCACCCTCAACTATCTTTATTATTAGAAATTATGGATTACAAGGACATGCAAGAGGTTTATAGAAATATCTGAAGACATGAAGAGTCTATCTAATGTAATAGAACCTCTATGTTTTTAGTGACCTCAAAAGTACATTAAAATGTACATCAATGTGCTACACATAATGCAACAATCATGAATCTCTTGGTCTAGAAAAGGTATAAATTATATGTTTTGGAAGCTGAGTGCAATATGCTCTAGCACTTGGTTATTACTCTTAACAAGGACTCTCACTCCACAACCTTGAACCATAGGATGTCAATCAACTCTTCCCATGAAGACTATAAGGAGGAGGAAATAGTGCATTAGATGAAAGATGACATGGGCATCGAACAACATAACTTTCTTCCCTCTAATGTAGGTCAAGAGGAGGCCAAGAGCCATCATGTATTTCTCTGATCCTTATGTTTTTCAAAGTAATTAGGATATCATGTGTTTTTATTAAGTAGTTTACTTGCGAGAAGGGATGTAATAATTATAGGTATTTGCAAATCTCTCTTATTTGGCTTACGAGAGTTTCCAATTTTGCTTGAAACTCTATATCAGTACTTCTTGTTTGCTTGTCGTTAACTATGTTGCAACTTTTTAAATATAATATTTCCTAGTTTCAGTTTAGAAAAAGAATGATATTTTGGACATGATTAAAACATTTGAAATACACATTGTATAAGAATAAATAGCTCCAATTCTAGTCATTGTTTAAGACTGATCACAGTTACTAGTTCAATAAAGAATTATTTTAACCTATTAAGTTTTCCCTCTTTGTCAAAAATTATAATCCCCTATCACTAATACAATATATCATTCTAGTGTCCTATTTTACCTCCGATTTATGAAAAATGGAAAATATGATGTATATAGTCTTTTGGAACCTTGTTTTTACTCTACATTTTACATTTCTCTGTCTTTTTTTGCATCCTTGCATATAATTTGTCCCTAAATTACAGAATCAATTTTGAATCCTCTTGCATCCCACTTTTTGTTATATTTTCTTGTTTTGTGTTTAGGTTTTGCATGGTCTTGCATCACATTTTAGTTTTATCAATTGTTTTAGCATCACTATCATGTTCTTCTTGCATCCATTTTTCATCCCCGTTTAAAATGTTTTCTGCCCCTTTAGCACTTTATTTCATGTTATGTTCTTCTCCTCGTCATAATATTTCCAATGAGATGTCATGCTCTCCTGTATGATCTTTCATGCACGAATTATTGTTGCTAGGAGTTGACCATCTCTTTTCCAAATCAAGGAACCAAATGCTTGGCATTCTAGCTTCTAAACTCTTCACCTTATTAGATTTTCATTCATGCTACATTTTGTAATAAATAAAGGCATATACCTCTTGTGAGGTGCTTAGTAGATAGATGAGAGTAGTGTCATTCCTCTCTTCTCATAGGTTGTGTCACTTATGTATGTGGGTGTGTCTATGCTTATGCAGATATGTGGGTGAGGTGTGTATTCATCATTTATGTGTGTGTGTGTGTGTGTGTGTGTGCGCGCGCGCACGTGCACATGTGCATGCCTCATTACGTAGGGGTAAAAATGTGTTGTTTATGTGGATGTGTAGGTGTGTGAGTGTTTTGCTAATGTATGAGGGTGTCACTTATGTGTGAATGTGTCACTTACATGTGTTAGCATGGATGTATTTCTTATGTTTGTGATTGTGTCTCTCATGTATCTATGCTTAGTATTTTTTTAAGTGCATCTCTTATTTGTGAGTGTGTCATTTATGTGGGTGCATGGGTTAGGTGTGAGTGTGTTGCTTATGTGTGGGTGCATCACTGACACAGACAAAAGTGACACACTCTACATGCACATAAATGATGCACTCTCTCTCACACACACATAGTAAATTCACTCTCAAACACATAATTAGTGAACTCACACACATAAGTGACACACTCATACACATAAGAAACAAACTCACACACCTACGCATCACTTAGGTGTTCTTATGTCACTCACACACATATAAGCAACAAAACAATGCAAAGAAGAGATGCACTCATGCACATAAGAAATGAGCAACTCATATATAAGTGACACAAAGAATTATAACAAACTATAAATAAGTACAAGTTGTTGGAGATATTACACACTCATCTAGTAATTATTTTTCCTAAGTTTTCTAGTCTAATGTTGAGGGAGCTATCCATATATGAGAATATTCTCTCTTGAGAATATTCCCTACAAAATACCGCATGTTCTGTTGTGGCCGAGAGTTCCTTGGCTTCCATTCATTTTGTGACATAATCTGTGCATACTGGGATGTAGGAGTTACGATGGGAAGGAAGATTGATCATCCCTACAAAATCTAGGGCCCATTTATCAAAGGGTTCCAATACCAACTGTGGTTGTAACGACATCTCCTCTGATTGCATTGGTCTTCCCATGCAATGACAACTATCACACCTTTTTACATATTTCTTGGCGTCTTTGAAGATATTGGGTCAATAGTACCCTTGATGAAGTACTTTGTACCCAGTCCTCTTGTCTGCAAAGTGGCCTCCACATGAAACATCATGGAAATATTTTAAGATCTCATACACATCGTCTTCTCGCATATATCTCCTGATGATAAGATCTACTCTGGTGTAGAAGAGACAACCATTTATCCATGAGAATCTCCAACTTTGTTTGATGATCTTCTATCACTCTTTTAGACATAAATGATGTGGAAGTCTACTTGCAGCCAAGTAATTAGCAATATCTGCAAACCAAGGAGTGTCGGTAGAAATTAAACATAGGTGCTCATCAGGAAAAAAATCTTCTACAGGTGGCTCATTTTCATTAGATGTAAGTATTGAAGGAAAATAAACCACTACATTGTCTTTTCCTAGTTTATTCAAGATGGTTATATCATATTCCTGTAATAACAATAACCACCTAGTTACCCTACCATTGGTGATAGGTTTATTCATGAGCAATATGCAATATTAATAGATATCCTGTGATGTAATGTCAAAATTTGTTAATTGCATGTATTACCACAATAAACTCTTTTTCTGTTAGCATATACTTTAGTTTTGTGGGTGAGAGATTTTTGTTGATGTAGTAAATTGCGTATGGATCATTTCCTTCTTGTTGTCTTAGGAAAAATCCAATGGCAGTGTCTGATGCATCTATAGAATATGAAACGGGATGGACCAATCAGGCTCTCTTAAAATAAGAGCCTCAAACACCTTAGTTTTCAGTTCTTGAAGTGCATGTTGGAAGGTTTCTATCCACAAAAACTCAGAATCTTTGTTAAGCAAAGCAAATAATGGACAAGAAATTTGTGAGAAATTTTCAATAAAGTGACAATATTAACCAACATATCCTAAGAAAATTCGTACCTCTTTTTGCGAATGTGGAGTTAGAAAGTTTAATATTATCTTGATTTTGTCGGATCCACTTGGATTCCTTTAGATGAGATGCGGTGCCCTAATATGATGCCATCAGTTAACATCATTGCACATTTTTCATTGTTGAGAGAAACGTTCGATTCTTTACACCTTATCAATGTTTTTTCTATATTTTCTAATGCATCATCAAATTCATTACCATATGTCATAAAGTTGTCCATATATATTTCCACACAATCATGAATTAAATCAGAGAATATACCAATTACAATTCTTTGAAAGGTGGAAGGGGCATTACATAATCCAAATGGTAGAACACGATAGGAAAATGTCCCCCATGGACAGGAAAATGTCGTTTTGTCTTGATCCTCGGGTGCGATTTGGATCTGGTTATACCCGCTGAATCCATAGAGGAAGGAAAATTATTTCTTCCCTACTATTCTATCCTGGACCTGGTCAATGAATGTAATAGGGAAATTATCCTTGTGTGTTTCTTTGTTAAGTTCTCGATAGTCCACACAAATTCTCCATTTTCCATTCTTCTTTGGTACTATGACGAGAGGGGAGACCCATTGGTTTTCAAAAATCGTGTAGACAAAGTTGGTTATGAGTAATTTTTGTATCTCTTCCTTAACTATGTCCTTTAGTCCCAGATTCATTCAATGTTGGGGTTGATGGATGGTTCTATATCCTTCTTTAATGTATATATGGTGTGTGCATAAGTCAGGATGGATTCCCTTCATGTCATAGTAGTCTCAGGCAAAGACATCACTGTGATTTTGTAGCACTTTAACCAATCGTTCTTTTGATTGTTCAGTCAGTTCTTGGTTGATTTTCAATATTTTCCCAGGGCTAATTTCTATAATTTCCGCGAGGGACCCTTGATCTTTTTTCAGGTGAGGACTAGTGTTATACAGGTGAGATGCTTGTTGAGGCAAGAGAAGCTCATGTTTTTGGATGCATAACATGCTCAAGAATTTTTGATTTTGTTGAGGAAGAAGAAGATATGAAATCATTGATTTCATCATCCTCTGTTTTGTCTATAATGGCTAGGTACTGATCTATAGAGAGGAATTGATGAGATTCTCCTTCTCCATCAACCTAGAGTGGTATTTCAAAATCTATGTTGGGTTTGGCAGGAGAATATAGGGTTAATTTCTTTGACGTGAAGATCCCATGGGAAATTTTCATGTTTCCCAACCTATAACCGATGTGAGCATCAGTGATGGCCAACCAAGGTTGTCCCGAGATTAAAGGATTTTGAATTGTAGGATCATAGAGTCGGTGGGATATTCCCATGAATCTACTAAGATCACTATGTCTTCTAATATGCCCTCTATTTAATAGTTTATATGTCAATGAATTGGAGTATGTTTGGGGTTTCCCTAAGGCCAGTGAGTCTTAAGGCTTCCATGGTCTTGCGCATTATAAAATTGATGGAAACACCAAGATAGATTAATGTGTTGCTGATGACTGTATTGTTAATTCGCACAATGACTACTAGGCTACTGGGGTCAGAGTATTTGGCTACGAGAACACCCCCCATTATTAAGTCTATCAATTTACCCATAACATGGATAGTTTGAGGGTCCTTCCTTTTTCTATCGGGTTTTCTTAAATAATGTTACCGTATCACTTTCGAATAGATAAGCACATCTTTGATGGATTGGAAGAGTGTTATTTTAACACACACATTCTTGAGTTCCCCCAAGAAGTCAAACTCATGTTGAGTAAGAGGTTTATCTAGGCTTAGTCTTTTTGGATAGGGTGGGTTTTGAATTTCTGGGTGGGCATTATCAACTTTTAAAGCTTCACGATATTTTTTATGTTTTGCTTCTTCATTCCAGACATCCTCATTCAAATATTCAATATGAATAGGAGGTTGGTCCTTATTTAATGTATTCCTTAATCGAAGATGGATATCACTGTAGTCCATAGAAGAGATCGAATGGGAAGGGTAGGCAACAAGCCCAAAAACTTGTGTTGGTGGGCGTGGCCTTCCATTATTATAGTTAGGGACGGGTTGTGCAGGTAGTTGTAGTCAAGGAGGGGATGATGTGGATGCCTTCATCTGGGGAAGGGGAAGAAGTTGCATGGGTGGTTTTATTATGGGATTTTGAGGGCATCCTAAAGTGGGATTTCTCCACCCCTGTTGCCATAACTAGTTTGGAGGAGAAGTAGCCACCCATTCTTGTGTTGGCATACCCCATTGTTGAGAAGCATATTGCATGGAAGGGTTAGTCCAATATGAATTGAAATATTGAGATTGGTCTTGAACCATACCTTGAGGTATGGGTTTCCATGGTCCCTTCTGAGAGACAAATCATAGATGCTATGGTTCCTCGAATTTCTGATAGATGGCTTTCAGTCCTGGTAAGGATGAACAATTGCAAGTAGCATGGTCCTCACTACATATTCCACAAACCTCAAGTTGGTTCAATGGACATTCTTTCCATGGGTGCTTCTTTCTGCATTTTCGGCAAAATATGGCCAAAGCTCATTCCACCTCTTCTTTCTTCTCCTTCATTTGCAATGTATCCAATTGGGAGCTCAAGGAACTAATTATATCAATATTGAATTCCTCTAACATGTTCTCGATCTCTACTCTTGTGACTCCACCTCCAGTAGTCTTACTAATATATCTCTTGGGACTTTTCTTGTTTTTGAAGCACCTCTGGAATACTTTCAACAAAGTTCCAAGATAACATCATAATATTACTGAGAAACATCTCCTCCGCTCATCCGGTTGAGAAGTTCAATGAAATCATCTCAGATTCCTCTAAAGAATAAGATAGGTCGTGTCTTGGGAGCCAAATCTCCTTTCCTTGCCCTCTGTAAATTATAGTTGCATATTTCAATGTAATACTCAAGGCTCTCATCTTCATGTTGTTTCATCCAAAAGACTTCCTCCCTCCTTTCTTTATCGTTACAATAATATTGGTACTTTTCTAGGAATTTCTTCATCATGTAGTCCCATGTGGGGATATTGTCCCTACCAAGGCCCATGAACCAACTTAATGTGGAATTCTTGAGTGTGGCAGGAAAAAGATTCAATTTATGGGCATCTGACACGTAATCATAACTTCTGCAAAGTACGTCGAATTCGAAGAGGAAGGTGTCAGGATCTTCTTTAGACAGACCATGAAAATTCGGTAAGGTTGAATGATGTCTATTCTTCATTTTGGTCTCTTCATTTGATCCTCTAATTGGAAATCTGAAGGCAGATGTTTCTTCCTTGACAGTTTCGTTTACCATCTCCTTCCAAGGGTTTTCTTTAGGAAAGATGAACTCCCTAGAGTGGTATTTCTCACCAATCAAATCTTGGGAAAGTGGAACCTATGTATGCATAGAACCTTGTACAATTTCAGATTCTTGAGCAGAGATCTTAGGTCTCCTCTTGGAAATGGAACTTGCTATGGGTGACAAATAATTTGGTTGAGTGTGCTCTTTTCCCTCTTGAGATTGACCTGCACTATTAGCTTTATGGGAATTTTTGGAGGAACTAATGAATCTACCTTGTTGATCTCTAACTTTGTGCATAGAAAATATTAGAAAAACATTCTGCAAATTGTTGAAAGGAAATCATATCACTCGATCTACTAAAATTAAAATCCAAACAATAGAAAAACAACAACTATACTTTTGACAAATCCCTGGAAATGACGCCAAAAATGACAGACTTTTCAATTACTCGCTAATCAATTTAGTAATCAATTGAAAAGTTGTGCATTTAAGTATCAATATGATGCCATATTACACTTACGAATTGTTGTGCACCGTATATGCAAGTACAATATTGTAATTTCCAATGGGTTGTAGATATTTAGAATGAATGTCACAAGGCAAGATACCAAAGATGCTTTAGCAAGTAACCAAATTAAACTATACCAATTTCACACTGGCAGAAATAAAAGCACACGCTGCAGGAACGTAAATGACACACTTGTAGGAAAGTAAATGGCACACTTGCAAAAAATTAAATCACACTTGTAGAAAAGTAAATCACTCTTACATGAAAGTAAATCACACTTGTGTAAAAGTAAATCACTCTTGCAGGAAAGTAAATCACACTCGCGGAAAAGTAAATCACACTTGCGGAAAGTAAATCACACCCCTATAGGAAATTAAATCACACTTGCAAAAAAGTAAAGGTGACTTGTCTAAGTGTTAAGGTGATCTTGATTATTGTGATGGATGTATCATGGATAATGTACCTCAGGATATAAGAATCAAACCACATTGTTCTTGTAAACAAGGAAAACAAGCTATCTCAATTAGCAAACCACACAATTGTTAATTAGAAATATAGATGCATAGTTGCAACAACGAGAGTTGCAGCAACAAGAGTTAGAGCAGCACGAGTTACAACAACCAGAATCACAACAAGGCAATATTAATGCTACAACAAAGTTAAATAGAGGAATTGCTAGAAATAAATAAAAATGAATAAAATATGTTACTGCTACGCTTTAACCAATCAAAAGACAAGGTTATGAAATGTCAACATAAAGTGGCGACAATAGAGTTACATCAACGAGAAAATGTCAGAGTTGTAGCACAATGTTTTATAGAGGAATTTTTGGAAATAAATAAGGAAGAGAAACTAAATCTACTCACTTATAAATCACGGATCACTACCATGGAATGTTAGTGTTTAGCAATCAAAAGCTACAGTAATGCAGAACAACGAGATGTTAATGAAGGAATTGCTAGAAATAAATAAGAATATAGAAATGAAACTATAAATATTTCTAAAAATTGTAGGAGATACAAACAATATCGAGCTAAGGAGGGGGCCCTGCCTCCTTAGAGGAGGTATTGGTCTAAGAATGCAGTAGACACTCAAACACTTAACACACCATCAATTGAACAAGAACAAAACATAACTTTTATTAAATGAAAAGATGTGGCTCAATACAACTTTGTTTTACAAACTGTTTATTGATTTTTCTTCGTACCCCAGCTCAGAGAGAATGGGCGTATTTATACAAAATGACTTCTGCCTACATGAGCTAAGAATATCAATGGGAAGCCACAAGAATCAAGCTATCTCATCTTGTTACATCGTATTTTCCAAAAGAAGGAAAAATAAGGTGTGTGCTGACTAAAATTGACCACGATAGGTGGTGGTTGAGTTATCCATTCCATTTTGACACCCAATTTCCCTTGTCTAGTTTCCTGAGTGGTTGTTGGATGACTATTCGATCCCTAGTGACAACTATTTGGTTGAATGATGAGTTGTTGCGGAGTTGCAACAACAAATTGTGGTGAGAGTTGCAACACCAGGAGTTGCATCAACAGTCTACAATGAGAGTTGCAACACTGAGAGTTGCGGCAGTGGGAGTTGCAACAACGACCAAATTCATAGCACTGGGAGTTGCAACAACGACCAACATTGCAAAATATACACTTGAATAGGAATTTCAACACTCATGTTGGGAAGGTACATGTGCAACTTTGTTCCTGTAAAGCGTTGCTAGCACGAAAGGTAATAATTTCTTGAAAAATGCATATGAATAAGTATTGAAATAACATATTGCATGAGTGATTATACCTTGACAAAAAATGTACCATTGTGGATGGAAAGTGTATAAATATGGAAATGGAAATGGGAAAAAGGTGTGCAAAAAGTATTGGACAGGTGCTAAAATAATGTCAATTTGAGCACCTATCAACACATACTAGCAATTAGCATGGTTAGCTCTTGACACATTAGATTTAGCTAGACCTTTCCACGACTTTGCCAGGAATTCATAAGGGCATCTCCCTAAGTTCAATCCAAATGGATTCACCATAGCAAAAGATCACTTAAATTTTTTTGTTCAAGTCATCAAACTTTTCAATGTCATAAATGAGGATTTTGTTTGCAGGCTTTTTCCAATTACCATCATAGGAAGAGCTACCATTTGGTTTTATAATTTACCTATTAACTCCATACATAATTGGAACAAACTTGAAGATACCTTTCTAAGAAAGTTCAATGATGATGAAACTCATAGATCATTAGCTTTACAATTTACCAAATTAAAGATAGATCTAAAGGAAAATGATAGATAGTTTAACATGAGATTCAATACCTTGTACCACTATATCCATGTGAACTGAAGGCCTCTAGAAACATTGACTCCAAAATTTTACCCGTCTGCTTGTTGATCAAAATTTCGGTCACCTTTATTTTCTCTCTCCTAGAATAATAGAAAAAAATTGATATCAAAAGAAGAATATTTTTAAACGATTATAAGTTCATTGCATATTCCATAGTCTCAAATTAGTCACACATTTCACAGATTCAAAATCCGAGTTCGTATGCTCAATATATCCATGTTTTTGTCTAATCGCCAAAAGAGAGCTTCTTCCATGTGCAACATAGCTAATTTTTCTTGGAACCGTGTCCAATTTCTTGGAACCACATAATCTCTTGGAACTTCTCTTTAATTCCATACTTAAACTTAAACACTTTAATTCCAAACTTTTTCCAACTCTACTCTACCACTCCACTCTTCCATACTTGAATTATTTTTCAACCCTCCCCCTCACTCTTATACTCTTCTCTACTTAGAAATTTTCTCAACTTCATTTTCTCCTTCCTCTCCTCTCTTATTGTTCAACATTTAGAATTGTTTCTCATTTTTCTCAAGCTCCTTATCCCTCCATCTCCCCTCCCCATACTTCTTCTTCCCCTCTTCCCATACTTAAATTTATTTCTTAAGCTCCATACATGGTAGGCTCTCCTCACCTCTGTAGATTCCAATCCCTTATCCCTCCATTCCCCCTTTCTCCATGACCCTCATTTTCTCCTCCCTACGTCACCCTTACCTCACCCCCTTTCTTCGCAACCCTCATTTTCTCTTCCCTCTTCCCCCTTACTCTTCAACACTTAACATTTTTCTCCACTCCTTATCTCTCGTCCCTCATTGCACCGCGGTTTCAATCACCTCCACGGGTTCACTCCCATTATTCATCCACACCCCCCTCACCTATGACAACCCAACAACCCACTTCTCTCTCCTCCCTCACGACCTTCCACCTCTCTCGTTCCATCTCCCACACTAAACTTATTTCCCATGTTTTATCCTAACCAATAATATTACGACACGTGGAAAGTAATTAAATTACACCATGTGGTAACTTATTTCCTATGTTTTCTCCTAACCAATAATCTTACGACATGTGGAAACAAATGAAATCATGCTAAGTGGTAGACCTGATATCCAATCACACGAGGACACATGGAGACCAATCATGTGATGACATGTGACAACTTCTAGTATCTAATGACAACATAACACATGGAGATGACATGCCTATTGACTCACTATTGACTGGGCTATGACTCACTGTTGACTGAGCATTCACTGGGTGTTTGGTGGATGATGATTGGGCAATTAAAATTTTAATTAATTTATGAATTTTCTAAGGTTTGAGCCTCCAAGTTTCCATAGTCTCCATATGCTTCACATAAAATGTATGGTAAAATTTTAAATATATACACTAAACTCCAAAAACCACAAATGCATGTGGGATATATATTTTAACGAAAGTCTAATGTTAAATGGAGGAGGAAAATTTAAATCAAGGGCTAGGATTTCCCCATGAAATTGATCAATGGTCGTCGAGTCTTTGACTCCCCGAGATGATATATTAATCTCCTGAGCTCCATTTGCAGCAAAATATATCTCATTGGAAATATAATTCAATAAGGAAGATTATGGAATAGGTTTCAACATGTTAAATTGGTCATGATACTCCCAGAAATTAAAAGAATAGTCAACTATACTTTCATGCTTTGCTGATAAATCTGCTTGGTACCTTGAATTCACGAGCTTATATCTTGAGATCCAGAACTCCAAATTGTGGTTAGAAAGACTTGTTGGAAAGATGAGATAATGAAGATTGCATATAAAATGGTTTCCATTGCTGAAAGGTCAAATATAGTTCCATAAAATTAAAATACAATACACTTTTAAAAAGGGAATCGATTTAAAATTTTCAAAATAAAAGTTTATTAATTTTTTTTATTAAAGACGAAATGGGACCCACTCTAAGGAACGAATGTCAATGATACAAATTCATCAATGAAGCATTAATTAAAGTGATTATTTTAAGAAGAAAAACATATGGAAAATTATAGAAAAGAAAACCCTAACTACCTCAAGAAGTTAGGACATATTTTAAAAAGAAAGAGAAGGCTCCATCAAAGGGTTATAAGCATGCAATCAGAAGATCAAAATAGAAGGTTCCAACCATCAACATGTAGCTAGGCTTCTGATCAACAAACAAATGTCTCCATCTTCTCCATTATTCTTCTTCTTCCACACTATTTTCTCAAGTCCTTATGCTTGTATTTCTTAACTAAGAATAAGGTTGAGTTTTGAGTGTCTTTCTTGTAGTCTTCAAAGACTTATTCTCTATAAGATCATGGAGTATTTACAACCATATATATGACTGTTAGATGTAATTCAAGATTGTCTATTGGATTCATTGAGATTTAGTCTTGTGTTTGACAAGCTTCATTTCTGAACATTTAGTCAATTGGTTTGCTGAGATGTTTTGTATTGTTGAATATCTTTTATGAATAAAACTCCACAAAGAACTATTTTGGGGCATTGATTTAATGATTTCTCAAATTTTGGGATTTCTGAGCGTGATATTTTTGGATTTTTCCTATCAAATTCTTCTCAATATTGAATGCATGACTCATTTAAAGTTATTCGAAATGATCAAAACTATTTCCTCCTATTTCTTGTGAGAAGATATAGATGTATCCACTATTTGTATGTGATTTAGAGGGTTGTATATATTATGTTGAGCATACACAAATTATGATATTAAATCCTTCCTTCAATTTTTGAGAAGTTACTTGTTGCACATAAAGATCAAATTAGGTTATTAAAAAACATTTCAATATAAAATTAAGCAATAAGATTTTGGGGTTTTCTATCTAGCATTCTCCTTAATCCAAGATATACAAGATATATATTTCAGCCAAAGAGGAGTACCACCTATATAAAAATTCAGGGGGATTCATATCCTTGTGAGGTTTATATTTGGACCTTAATATAACTAGACATCAACATTGCTCTAGATCCCACTATAGTTATGTTTACCAAATGAGCTACCATACCAACACTAGAGGAAGCATCAAAAGAAGTTATCAAGATAGAGAAAGACGTGTAATTATTGGATGAAAACACCAACTATTAGGTAACTATTACTTTATGATCAACTATAAGGTATTTTTTATTAATTTTTTTTTTGTAACTGCCTATTTTTATTTCTCATATGAAAATCAAAGGATATTGAGGCCCTAAATAGGGAACTAGGTGCTTGAGGTGAGTCTTCAAAAATGATTTGTTGATCAAATTCTAGTTGAGTGTTTAATTATTCAATTTAACTTTTCATAACTCGAATGAAGGTGCACTTGTATGCCCACGAAATGTAGGGGAGGATCCAATATTAACACTATTCCATTATCCATGGAAAAAAATCTAATGGAGTAGATGACTATTCAAATGGAGGCACTATTATTTTCACAAGTTGTTTATAAATTATCGAGGCACTTCATGGACACAATCCTAAATGCCTCCATATGCACAAAACACTTGAATGGTACACCTAAATCACAAACCATTGGTTTCCACACAAGAGTTTCACTGAGTCCAAGAATCCTACCCGAGGAACTCATCAAATAGAGGCACATTTTGTTTTTTTTAAGATGTAAATCTCTTGTAGGATCACTTCAAGAACACAAGTCCCAAATGATATGAGTGGAATAACATGCTAATGGTACACAAAAGTGAAAAATCATGAGATTTAGCACATGTATTTGACTAGGAATGATTGTCCTCCATAGATAACCATCTACTTAGGTTATGACCTATATGTAAGAATTTAATTCAATGTTTCACTATATAGTTGACCTCTTCCAAACTCAATATCTAGTGCACTCACATTATCATAAAAGGTATTAGATATGACACCAATAACACTATTTTGTAGAGAGAAATGCAATGGAGTATATGGGTCCTAAAATATAGGACTGTCGTTTTTTGTGAGTTGTGTTTCCCTTGCAAGAACACTTCAAGGGCACAAGTAATGAATGCTTCAAGGGGTATAAAATGAAAATGGCATGCCCAAAATATGAACCATTAATTTAAGCACGTTCATTTCATTATGAATATTTGTAATCCACAAAGAACCATTTTTCCCAGGGTGAGTTTTGGAAAAATGACATGTCCATGAGAATTTAGGTAAGTGCTTCACTACATAATTATCCCCTTCTAAAATTGATAATTGGAGTGTTTATATGACTACAAAAAGTACATGAAAGGCCATTGTTATTATTTTACCACGAAAATGAATCCAACAAATTTTGATATTTGACCGAAAGGCCACCCAAGAAGGAAAATGAATGAAGGAAATCAAATCTAGAAATAAGAAATGAGCAATAATAAACTGTATTCTAATCAAAAGAATGCAAAGCATATAAATAAGATGATATATTTTATATGAGAGCCTTGGGTGAGTATATATATGATTTACCACCCAAGAGACTAAAAACACAACCAATGTGGGATAACGTGAAAAAGTCCCTAAGTAAACTTAACCTAGCTAAAGTGAGAACTAGCTTAAGAAATAACTAGATAATTAAAGAACCCTATTCACACTAACACAAATCATATATTTCATCAAATAAATCCACTTTTTTTGTGAGTTGCAGCTTGCTTGCAAGAGCACTTCAAGGAACATGTCTTAAATGCTTCTAGGGACATTAAAAAATAAATAAATGAAGAACTGTGAGTTTCATCATGTATTTCACTATGCCTAATTACCCTCAATAGAGAACAATCTACATGTGGTGTTTTTTGAAAAAAATAACTCATCTACCATAATCTAGTTCAATGTTTCATAACGAAATCAAGGTCTTTTTAACTTGGTAGTTAACATTATTATATGACCATAAAAATGAGGGGAAATGGCATTGTTAGCACTATTTCATATATATGAATCCAATGTATCATATGGCTTGTAAAATAGAGACACACTTATTTTTTGTGAGCAACAACATGCTTGCAAAAGCAATTTATGGACGTGACCTAAATATTCCATAAGGTATAAATGATACACCCAAATGATTAACCATAATTTGTAGCACTTTCACAACAGATAATTGGACCCCGTAGAGCACTATATACCTAGTGCAATTTTTGTTAAAATTTCATATCAATGGCATTTTTTCTAGAAACATCATGTGAGGGGGCATTGTGAATGGATAACATTTTAGTTTGCTATTACTACTCTTTATTTACTCTATTTATTAAGGCATTGGATTGAAATATATTATTTTATATCATCAACCCCCAACCAAAAACTTTAGAAACAAACTTGTTATGATAATCTCAATGACACACCATGAAGTTAGAACACAAGAAGTGTAAAATGTTATAAATAATATCAAAGAGTTATATACCATGAGGATCATAAACAAGAAATATTTTTTTACAGATATAATTCATTTGTGAGAATAATATAGACCATGATTTTGGATCCATGTTAGCTCCCTTTCAATCATATAGGATTTATAAACAAAACTATATCCATGAAGAGATACTATTGTTGTAACTTCTCTAATCAAGCATAACTCCAATGTGAATGTGTCACTTACACGTGTTAGCATGAATGCATTTCTTATGTTTGTGATTGTGTCTCTTATGTATTTATGCATTTTATTTGTTTAAGTGCATCTCTTATGTGTGAGTGTGTCATTTATGTGGGTGAATGGGTTACATGTGAGTGTGTTTCTTATGTGTGGGTGCATCATTGGAACACACAAGTGACACACTCTACATGCACATAAATGATGCACTCTCTCACACACACATAGTAAATGCACTCTCAAACACATAATTCACACACTCATACATAAAAGCAACACACTCAAACACCTAAGAATCACTTATGTGTTCATATGTCACTCACACACATATAAGAAACATAATCGTGCAAACAAGAGATGCACTCATGCACATAAGAAATGAGGCACTTAGACATAAGTGACACAAAAAATTAAGTATAACAAATTATAAATAAGTACAAGCTACATCATGAGAAAAAATCATAATTGTAAATCATTAACATATTTCCACAATGTACCATGCACCCAAAATATAGTTCATGAGCAAGAGTTATGATCCCAATAAGTTAATAACTTATTATAAATAACATCATGATAACAATCATCATTACATTATCTCTTATTAGCTATATGTTGACGGGCTAGAATGACCCATTCAATCAAATGAGGGAAAACTCTCGATGCTAGGTCCCAATTAGGCCCACTCTCATTTGGAATAGCATTTCCGGCCATATTTTGGCCTGGTTACCGATCTAACTAATATACTAACTAAATATGAATATGAGAACCGCAGGTTCTCAGATGAATTAAAAATGAAAATTATAACTAAATTATAAGCTAAGAAGAATGATTATTATTCTAAGATACAGTCTCTATTTAATTCTAAACTAACCTATCCTGATCATGAGCAAACTAACAAAGATGAGTACAATGAAAAATTTATATTGCTTGCATAGAAGAAATTCATGATACAGGTAAAGTGAAATCTCAACAACATGACTAGTTAGAATCAAGTAATTGATTAGTTAACTGCATTATACTATCGTTGTACTCGCTTTGAAAATCATGGTAACTGTGAATAATGAAAACATTAATTCATAAATAATTTGTAAACCAATATTCACATACTACAGTAATAGAAATGCATAAACAGAATAATCACATTCATACATATCGACACCATAATCTCCAACACAAATGTATTCCAGTTCAAATTAACTTGCAGTAAAAATATTGTCTAGCTATATTCTGAAACCAAAATCCCTTTCAAATGGAGAGTCTTCCCTTTTATAATTAACTATTTACAATCATTATCTTTACAATCATGAAATCAACGTCGTTTTACAAAAAAAGACTCTTCATATTCTGAATTCAAGAATAGGATTACAATAACCGAAGAAGGCAACATCTGGAAGAAATTGTGAAATTTGTAATCATGAGCTGCCCTATTCCTATAGCTGATCTTGATATTCTTTCTAGAGACAATGATCTCTCAATATGATTTCGAGTTTGCTTGATTGTAATATTTCTAAGACTGATTCTCCATTGCAAACTTTGGTGGATACTTCTTGGTATAACTGCTATGTTGCTTTCTTAACAAAGAATTGGATTTTTTTCAAACCATCAATCCTAAGCGAGCTTTGCAACCCTAGCCTATTTCCGTCATCTCCTTGCTCCCGACCCTCATGGCCTCGACAGTTCAAGATCTGGACCCCCCCCCGGATTTCCTCGACAAGGTCATTGCCTTCAAGGCTCTTGTGGGCTCGCTTAGTCCCCCACCTCCGCACCCCAACTCCTCTCAGTTTGTGAAGAAACTGGATCAGTTCTCAAAAGTTTCAATTCCTTGCATCTTTGTGAGAAGAAATGCTCTCTCCATTGCATCTAGAGTGCTTGTAGGCCAGTTCATGGCATTATGGCCCTCACCTTGGTAGATCAATCTCTGGATTGAAAGGAACTAGCATCTCTTGGTCCAAGGACACATGAATCACTTCTTTTGTGGTAAGGGTTTCTATATCTTTTACTTTGAGATTAAATCAGATAGAGACCTCATTTTCAGAAATGACCCCTACTTCTTCAGCCCAAGAGGGTTATATTTAAACAAGTGGACGCCCTATTTTGACCTGAAAAATGACATCCCCTCAGCTGTGCCGGTATGGGTAAGACTTCCCCATTTTCCTTTCCATTGTTGGGGCGACGAAGTCTTAAAAAGTATAGGAGATACCCTAGGAAAATTCATCGACAGGGAAGAACCTGAATCCAACTTGTATTCTTGTGCTAGGATATGCGTGGAAGTAGATATAGAAAAAGGGCTTCCAAAAGCAATCAAACTAAAGCTATATGATTGGACCCACATACAAAAACTAGAATATGAGCAACTCCTGTTCAAATGTAAGTCATGTCACGAATATGGAAATTTTGAAAAGAAATTCCCCAGTAACAAGTAATCTCTAGAAGTTGATGCAACACATCAGGAAGATGGATGGAAACAGGTTCGGAAGAAAGTAACTAGTGGTAAAGGCTCCGACTCCCGACTTGGGCCCTCTGTTCTCCC